>JBAMJV010004055.1:0-224758 GCA_037951105.1 Echinarachnius parma
GGTAAGCACCAGAATGCACAATTTTAAGTCCAAAGTGCAAAAACTCCCTACCGTGGGAGGGGGACACCCCCCTCCCACACCCTCCCCCCGCTCCCCGCTCAGTCTCTTCGCTCCCTCAGACTTCGTCGCTTTGCTCCTTGCAATGTCTCACTCTCACATCTGGCTCAAAGTTGGCAACACTGTGAGTGAGGTTGGGCATGAGCCCCTACACACACGAACAAAATCATGAGCCCCAATAGGTTTTGCCCCCCCCCCCCCCAAATCAAAAACTGCTTCTGGCCCGCCTGGTCACGACCATCTTAACATCTACCCCCCCCCCCCCCCCCCCCCCCCACTGAGAGGACTTTCGAAAAAATTGGTCTTGGTCCGGTGAACGGCAAATCATCCCCCCCCCCCCCCCCCCAGGTGTGAGAACCTGTCTACGGCTGTCTACGCCACTGGAATGAATAGATAAACATAATCTCGTTCGATGCACATTCATACATATAATTTCCTTTTTTGCTACTTTTATTAAGACTTTCTCTGCGACATTATTTCGATCCATGAATGCACTAATGGCCGACTTCATTATAAGTTCATGAACTTTTATCTTTCGGCTCTGGAAGTCCGTTCGAGACATAAATAGTTGACGGTCTTTATTTTCGGTCTAATATTCAAAGTGTCAGCATTTCCCCATCCATTCTCCATGTTCTTTATTTAGCATCAAACATGGGATACCAATCGACTCGTGACTAGCAGTAATCTTGTCTCCAAAGTAGATATTATATTAAAGGGATCTAAATCCGTGTTGACATATGCAAACAGTGCAATCGGTTGATACAATTGGTACTTCTGTGTCTGACAGTCCACCGAGCATGCTGAGTGATGTGTGAAAACTCCATGGTAAATTAGTGTCATATGAACGAGAAATGAGCGAAAATGCAAAGTGATATTCACTAACTAATTGCACTGACTTTGTACACAGTTTAAATTCTCCCGTAGAGATTATTTTTGTAATTCAAACACTCCAATCATATCTTTTAATATAACGAAATAGAAATTTGGAAAAACCAAAACAGTTTCTGTTCCATGCTTATATTGGTAATACAAATACAACGAGTTCTAAGTACATTTTGTGGATTTTGCCAATGTTACAAGATCCCCAGGGACTTAGTAACATTGTCCAAATCCTCAAATCCAATTGGAATTCTAGCGGTTCCATCATACCTTCTTTTATTTATATTAACAATAAAAGCATGGGACAGGTTTCGCTTTTTAATTTTTTATTTCGTTCAAAAGATATTTACGATTGAAGTGTTCGGATATGAAATTATCTACGGGACCTTTTCAGCCGTGTGCAAAGTAAGTGCAATGGGTAAGTGAATATCACCTTTCACTCATTTCTCGGCCAAATAACTTGACATTTTCACACATTACTTTCTGGACATATCAGACCACACCAATACACATTGTATTAACCACGCATCACTTTTTGCACTTGTCAACAAACTTACTATATCCCTTTAAGAGACCGCTATAATGTCCTTCGGTATACGTGCCTGGAGAAAATTATGAAAATGCACTGGAGATAGAGATCCTTACGATTACGCAAGCTCCTGGTCGGAAACTTTCCAATAAATTATTCAGGTCAAGTTCAAGTTGGTTTTATTGATTCTGTCAGTTTATTAACTATTATTGGCTCATTTGTTTTTTTTCCTGATTTTGTGAATTAATAAAAATGAAGCGATTTGTCTTGAGGCTAGCGGTCACTGGATCCGTATTGCTAGATTAAAAGTCTGTTAGACATGACAGGGGCCAGGGCTATGGAAGTCATACACAGAACGTATCTTGTCACCGGTGGCACAGATTATTAGATAAATATACGAGTTAAATATTGAGTAATGTGTGTTTCAGAGTATGGAAAACGAAGAAGAAAGAAGATTTTTTTTTTAGCGAGTATGTATGCTCTTTAAAAGCAGAACATTGACAAAGGCACTCTTTCATTAATCACCGCTGGGTTTTCCCGTCTTTGGTTGGCTTAAAATAGAAATGTTGATTTCCCGATTCAGCCGATACTATATCTTCATGATCTTCATCTTTCAATCGTTGATGGAGGGAGGCCCACAAGAAGACGATCTCTCGTTCGCTCGATATAGTATAAACTGACACTGATTTGATAACGCTGATTAGCTAAGGGCTGCAGCCCCCCCCCCCCCCCCCCCCGCCCCGGGCGTGTCCGAATTGGTGTCATGCACAATAAATATTGGAAGACATAGAAGGTACGATGTACCATAAATAACTTAATCGGGAGTTCCCACTGCACACTGTCATAGCATGCACATCTAAGATAAAAGGGGATTTAATCCACGATTAATCCATGTGTTAAGACGCTCGACGTACGTCTGTGCTAAATCGGGAGTGGCCATGTGTCATAGTCCTTATGGATGTCCAGCATTATACTGTTGTTAAATGGCGGTGGAGGGTATAGCACGGAATATTACATCCCGAGGGATTTTAAATGCTATTGAGGGAAGAGTAAATAAGTCCCGAGACGAAGTCGAGGGACTTATTTTCTTCACGAAATAGCATTTGAAATCCCGAGGGTAGGAATATTCCGTGATTTTCCCGACAACAAATTTAACAACTGTTTTATCATCTGACTTGACTTGCAGGGGTGTAATATTGCCATTGTATATCCAAAAATATAACACGGCAGCGGCATGTACTGTATTTACTAAGTCATGTGATAAAACCCAATATAGGATGTACCATAAGCATTGATAAGTAACACAAACCGACTCTTCCCACGTTCAATGTTCAGTCGCAACAGACCCATCTTTACTATACAATATACGGTATACGATTAATCTACGATTAATCCATATAGGACACTCGATTGCCTTAGTTATAGACGATGGTAAAACAGGGAGTGTCCGGTTAGTGTCATGTCTGACCGCTGGCAAGGGGGACCCCTCTAAACCAAGAATAACGCAAGCATGACAAGTGCTAGTCTAAGCAAGAGCTGGTATTTTTAAATATTTTGGGTAGACTGGTCTAAGCCGACGTTTGAGATCTAAAGATGCAGTGTGGTTTATCCGGGGAGATAATTATGCCCAGCTCTCCGATATGCCATTTAATCCGTCTGTTAAAACACTCTTAACATAGACTTGCAAAGTCTTAGACTGGACTGGGAGTTTCCACAGTATGTCATGACTGACCGATAAATGTATATGCACTGAGGAAGCCTATACCCATATAAAACCACCAAAATAGACCGTTCTTATACTGATTCGCATGTTTCAGATCTCCCTTGCATTGCGTTTGTCCTTCAGGAAGACAATTAATCCACAATGGCTGTATGCTCTCTACCCAGGTGTAAAAATGGATACCTGGTAGAAGGTGGAAGCCTATACGTCAATGGTCGTCAAAATGCCTACAAGCCGCTTGGAATGAATGCTCCCCACGGAGTGGAGATGGGGCACACAGTGTGTGCGGGCTGGCAGTATATCATATTACCAGGGTATTGATAGTGTAAAGTGTTCAGAGATGATATCGTATCATATTAGGCGCTATATGAATCAAATCTGTTCTTTTGTGACAACCGTCATGACCGTGAGAAGCTTCTGGATATGTGAGACACAACCATGGCCGGATAAAACCACCCGTAAAAGACAGACCGTTTTGTTTTTAAGAATAAGAAACTGAGATTCCTGTGAAGTACACGCCGAGATTCAGAAAACGGAGTCATGATATCCGAGGTGCGTGGGAAATAATAAGAATAAACCTGAATTTCTTTAGGCGACCATAGTCCATAACCCTAACCCTAACAATGAGCATAATTATAACCATTACAATAAGCATACGATGTAACAACTGCCATAATCCTTACTCTAATTACTACCCTATACAACCTTACACATAATCATATACTCGCGACCATAACCCTAAATAACAATAGCCATATCTCCAACACTAACTTTACCTATAACCATAACTATAACCACAACTAACCACATTTCCTTTTGTATGAATATTGGGCTAGGCGTATATGTAATCTTAACATGATATGAAACGAGCGAAGTCAACACTAAAGGAGAGTTTGCAGCTTACTCAAACACCGATATGAAACAAATAAGATAACCATCGTCATAATCATAACCATAACCAAATCCATGACTATAAATATGACTATAACCATAATGAAACTCACCACTTTCGTAAACAAAACCATAACCACAAGTAATTAACAATAACACTATAACAAGAACCGTCACCGGTTATCATATCTAAAATTAAAATACATGAATACCTTTATAGTGACTGTCATACCTCTAACCCTAACTATAACTATAACTATAACTATAACTACAGCTATATACACAACTATAACCACAAATATCTATGGAAATCTCTTCTGTATGCATGCATGATAATACATGTACACTGTTCCGCATACCATTTCCCCGAGATGATGATTCAGCAATGGATGAAATAATCCATTAATCCACTGCCAAACACACCTTGGGATTAATGCACAGGAAGGTTGTGGTATAAACACTTTATGAGACGGGTATAGGATGCTAGCCTATACGATAAGAACCAAAACAAAAACTGGACCATATAGGTGTGCGAGGGGGAGGCTGGGGGCGCTAGGGGGGTGCAGCCCCCTCGGGCGTTTTGTACAAAACATTCGGGCAATATTCGGGCAAAAGGCACCTCACATTTGGGCGGAACCATGTCATATTCGGGCAAGCTCATACAATATTTGGGCAAACTCGTGTCTTGTTTGTTTATTTCCGAAATCACAACAATAAAGACAGCAATGAAGTGCAACGGGGGATGACCCAATTCAGCAGAATAAAAAAAAACAAAACCGCTGTTCTTCCTTGGGTTCTTCCTTGGGTTCCTTGGTGTCATATGTGGGTAAACCATCTAATATAGGATTTCTCGGTCAATTTCGCCGATTTTGTCACCGCAGCTGTATTTTGCAGTTCAAATTCGTTTTTTAGCATTCGAATTCATATAACGATCATTCGAAAACATTTTGTTTGCATTCGATTTAAAACGTGTTTCTATTTCGTGATTACGTAATACCGCTTTCCGTAAAATCCGTTGGCAAAATTGAATGCAAATAGCGTGTTTTTTAAATTGAATGCTAAAAGTGGTAATCACAGTCTTGCCGAAGAGCTAAATCGTATGAACAAAATGCAATTTTGAACCATAAGTTCAAGCCTTCAGCTCAATTTCGCGAAATTGAATGAAACGCTTATCAAGACGAATGAGAACCTTACGAAATTTGCCGAGAAAACCTATAGTATTCAGGCCGAATCATATGTTTTCCGGCAAACTGTGTTATTTTAGCATTTACGGCAGCTAAGTGGTGAAGACCTCTTTATGATTTATTTATTTTCTTTTACTTGTCAGGTGAAAATGGGAAGGATGATATTTGGGCAAAATACCTCCAGTTAGCCCTCCTGGCAAAATGTACCCGTACGCCCAAGAGCTGGACGTTTTTAATCAATGCTGATGAACCTTAAATTACCGCGGTCATGCAGTCACTATTTATTGTGGTATGACATGAATGAGGTGAGTTGTTAGTCCGTGGAAAACAAGGATGAAAACAGGCGGCTTATAATCGTCCAGGGAGATTTAAGGGCTCATTGATTAACCATGCGCACAAAAAGTTGCCTATCAAGATGACGACAACCATAATCAAAATTAAGAGGAGAGTGGAACTGTATGGATATTTTTAATTAATCGGAAGGGGTATCCCACTAAATCCCTTGGCGGGTCACTCTTAGTGGCATGTTTAGTGTACAAAGTAACGCAGCAGTGCTGTGAGTGGTTATATTCCGGGGAGCACCTGGATTAAAACAAGCGGTTAATCATCAATCAGATTACCATTATAATTTTAGACTAGAAAATACGCTGGTTGATTAATCATATTTGAGTAGATGATATCAAGTAGCGGGATAATCGGGAACAAGATTAGGTGGAGGGTGGAGAGCAGTCTCGGATGGTGTCATGCAGATTAGGGCAAAATATAGCCGTGTATATAAGGGCGAGATGCAGGGGTGATTGTGTTAGACATAGTCGTGATCGTGAGCATGAGCGGTGATACGATGATGGCTTTCCAGGGCATTCCTTGCATTAGATCAGGGGCTGTTTTTTTAAACAGTTCTTCTGAAAACGCATACAATTTTATATATTATATAAAATTATATGCCTTTTCAATAGGTTATTATCAAGGATCTTTGAAATAATTAATATATCTTTTTGTTGGAAGTCTCAAATACTTGTTTGACGATAATCATGGAAAGCCATTAGTTGCTCTGTAACACATATTCATTTTTTAAAATACAATATACATTTGGGTTGAAAAAAACATTAATATTATCTATATATATATTCTTGACGTAAATGACGCAAATGGCTTTCCATAATAATAAGGTCCAACTTAGAGTTAAGTTCAACTTAGAATCTTAGTGAAACACACCCCAAGTTTTGCATTGATTACGGACATGACAAATGGAATATGCAACGGATTTGTTTATATTATGCTAGAGTAAGAATTAATGTGTACCTCGAAATCGATCCAATTATGGGGGAAAATGTATTCTAAGGGGGTGTTTCACAAAGATCCTAAGTTGAACTTAAATTCTAAGTTTGACAATAATTATGGAAAGCCATGAGTTGCTTTGTAACACATATTAATGTTTGTTTATATACAATATACATTTGGGTTGAAAAAAACATTAATATTATCTAGAAGATTTATATTCTTGACGTAAATTGTCTTGAAGTCTCATATAAGTGAGTTTTTGTATTGGATATTCTGTATTCCAAGGCTACAAAATGGCTTACCATATCGTTAAGTCCAACTTAGAATTTAGGTTCATCTTACAATTTTTGTGAAACACCCCCCTGATCTAGTCTATAGCTGCGCAAAGTCAACCAGGGTTGTTTGGATCTATACGGTAGCTGATGGTAGTTTCTCAAAAACTATGATGGCATTATATGGCGATAGTTATAATCTATCTTACACATCGCTGTATGATATATAGGCCTGCATGTATTTGTAATAGGTTGATGAATGTAGTATAATTGTTCATATCGAATAAATGTATATTGAGTGTCGTTGCTGTGAGAAACGCTGCATGGGTGCCAATTAATACTCAACATATGATCTATATGATATCAGATCCGTTATAATTATTCAATTCGAACGTACACACTTGTACCTTAATATTCATATTAATATCATGAATACATTTCTATTGTACACATTCAGATTCAAAATAACAGATGTGTAAGATAATCAGATAATTTGTTTCTATGTATGGCCCCGTTAACCCACATTCGGCATGTTCGGAGCAAGGCCCCAAAATATTTCCGATATAAAAGTTAACTCCATGAGGAGTCGGTTGTTTCTTGTTTCTGACTATAGTTCGGAGCAGACTTTGTGATTATGTATACGAATTGTGTTGAACATGAACAAATTGAAGGCCTGACCAGCCATGCAGGGGAAATTCCCCTAACAAATTTGTAATCTCTATAGATAGTAATTACAGATCACATGTTTACATTATTTTGCGTGACTGTGTGCCGCTGTGGCGTACCTACGGGGGAGGGGGCGCACGGGGCCTGTGCTCCTACTTATTTGACAAATATAATACAATACATAAAGGAACAACTTATGACAAAATATAGAAATACATAAGGAGTGGCCCCATGTAATTTGAATGCCCCCCTAAATCAGTCCGACCACCGGTGTGCCGTTTCCTGTTATCATGGTCATGTTATGAACATGTGTCATGACTGTATGCTTTAGAATGCGGAATCACAAAATTTCATTTGAGCTGGGGGGGGGGGGTAGGTAGGAGTAAACTTTGGGGGAATCACCCCAATATAATCTGTCAAGCTTAATGGATTTGAATGACGGATCACAACCATTTGTGTGACTGTGTGCCGTTTCATGTTATGGTGTTACATCACAGGGGCCACGGAAAGGTTTTGAAAGTGAGGGGGGGGGGGGGGGCTGACCACCAGCCCCCGCCCCCCCCCCCCCCCCCCGGTTCCGCGGCCCCTGCATCATGTTGTGAACAGGTTCAGCGATTGTGTGAAGTTATGCATTAGATAGAATGGCAACACAAACTCTCAATTGAATGGGATGGGAGAGGGTAAAGACAATGGTATATATGAGCAAGCGAAGGGGGGAACCACCCCAATAGATTTAAAAGCTCGATGGATTTGAATGACAGATTACAGCAATTTGTGTGACTGTGTGTCGTTTCCTGTTATGATGATATCCCATGTGCTCAAACAGGCTTTTCGATGTGCAAACGAATACCTAGTAGTCGCAAGACATGGGAATAACCTCAATTAATAGGATCATCGAATCTGATATGAACGGAGAGGGGAAGTGTGCGAGCGAGCGAAGGGGGTTCACCAGTTATGTTACCATTCGATACTTCTTTTTTTTTGACGATCCCCTTATGAGGTGAAAGGATGTGCAAACGGATAATCATGCATTGAATTAATGAATCAGTGATGTAAGACAATGCATGGATTCCCTCCTCACACCCTCGTATGCGTGTTCGTACTAGCTAGTGGGATAGCATGTTTTTCATATTATATGAGGGAAGGGACAAGGGAGAGCGAAGGACAAGGGAGAGCGATTATAGGGACCAATCCTGAGAAAATATAATGATTCATTGTTTAGAGGGAATAGACGAGTGGTTATTGTTACTAAGTATAGGGTGTGAAAATATGATTTATACACTGTATGACACCATGGACCCTACGGTGAAACATACCTGTTATTAGAACGAAGGTAAAACGAGTCATCTCATTTGGGGTGAGGGGGTGGGGATAGAGGGGTTAGAATGGGGGAAAACGATGCGCTAGAGGGTGAGAGGGATCATCTGAACGTTGACATATCGATTCATTCGTGGAGGTGTTGTGGCACGATCGGATAGGCGCTAGACTGCCAAGCACGGGAGCCGGGTTCGAACCCAGATCGATGCCGCCAATACAGCACTATAGTGTCCTTCAGCAAGGCACTTTATCCACATTGCTGCTCCCCGCCCAGGTGCAATATGGGTACTTGGCATGCATGAGGGTGTCAAAAGCATGAGTGCACTATAAAGTAGCACCTGCTGGAATGCTCCCCAGGGAGTGGAGAAAGTGCACAATATAGTGCTGAAGTGTATCAAATGGCCGAGTTGTACATAGTAATATTAGATGCAGGTCCCTCTGGGAGAACAGAGCAAAAAGAGCACTGAAGAGACTAACCTGGATAAAGAAGACTTTAAAAATTCTATAGTGGGGAATCAGTGGTGTAGCATAGTTGGTCTGATTGGGAGGGCACACCGACATGCCGTATGTATTCCTTTATTTTGTTAAAAAATTGTACACGATGTTTTGTATTGTTTTTGTCAAACTATTTGGGGCACGAGCCCCCCCCCCCCCCCCCCCCCCCTCCCCCTATCTCTCTCTCTCTCTCCTCGTAAATACGTCACTGGTGGGAATTATTATTTACCGGTTCGCTGAAGTATTAAAATCGATATATGCACAATATTGACAATGGTTGTTTTTTGGCAAAGTGAATTACCAGAGGTTGCCCGATATAGCAACAACAACAACTTGATACAAGCTGAACTATAATCTGTGGGTTTCTTGAGTTTGCGATGATATGTGTATCAATAAAACTTGATGATGAGTTGAATGTACTCCATGATACCCGAATGTAAAATTGAGTAGAGGCGTATAATTGATACCAAGGGGTTACAATCATCGATTATAAACATGATAAAGAGCAAGATTGCTGATAAACGTGTATTTTATACCCTCGATTGGAGAAGGGCTAGGTTGGGGAAGTGCCGCGGTGAGTGAAGGTGGCGAGGAGGGAGTATATTCCACATGGATTTGAGGTCTTCAGAGGAATCGATGAACGATAGACGAGTTGGAATCCACAAGGTTTACAAAGGGTGTTGTTACATATCATCGGATAGCATAAACGGAAGCCCGACAGATACAAATTTTGCGAAATCAAATTATTTGGTGGTGAAAGTTGTCTCCATTGCTGCATGCACAAACTTTCCGCCGGATAAAACAATGGACAGCGCCTGGCAAGGCAGGCAATCGAACGATTAAGCTGCGTTCCCATTAGAGCGAATTTCCGCGGCGAATTTTCTTTTTCGCAGCGAATTATTGAAAAAATCGCTCTGAGGAGTGATTTAAAAAATTCGCTTGCGAATATTCGCCATGTAATATGAATAATATATATGAATAATATATGAATAACACTGATTTGGTCCGTGCGAATGTTCGCGGCGGAAATTCGCCGCGGAAATTCGCTCTAGTGCAAACGCAGCTTTAGGCATCCGTTAACGCTATCCAGTGATATGTGACAAAGACTAAAACAATAATACAGTATCTAATTTGAGAATTGCTCCGCTTTTCACCGACATATAGGTAGGGTCAAAAAGAGAAAAGTGAGCGGAGGCGAATCATAACTGATTCGACAGTGAGTAATAGAAAAGTGGGAATAGCGCGGGACAGATTGTTATTGTTATTCTTTAAAGTCTGACAGGTGTTAACAATAATATGATTCAATTGCAAGTAAATCATACCTCAAGCCCTGAGTAGCATAAGCTAGCATGTAATCGATGTTAAATATGGGTCATCTCTACTGGGGAAGGGGCAATGATGAGCAGGGGCAGTGATGGGAGGGAGGGGGGGGGGGGGGGGGGGGGGTGCACGCCCTATCTATTTTCTTTGAATTTTCATTTTCCTGTCAGTGATTTTTATTGTTTTTGTCAAATGGGTGTTGGGAGGGTCACACATACATTTAAATCGAGAGAGTATAGATCACGAGGGGATATGGACATTATAATGCTTTTTGAAACGATTTCTAAATTATGTAGTTTTCACTTATTACTGGTATTGATAAGAGCATGATTCCTGTAATTTCTAGCCGTTTATTTGCCCTTTGGTATTACCTATACTTGAATAAGTGATGTTTCTGAGACCACTCTTCAATGTTTCTTCTGCTCACTGGATGTGGTCATGTTTTTTCTTTTTCTTTTTTGACAAATATGCGTACAAGTGAAGTTGCATAGGGACTCAACAAAAGCGGGTATAATGTATCAGTTGTTATCTGCTCATATTTCCGTTTTACATTACCCGCATTTGTTGAGTCTGGACTCTGGATGCAACATCACACCTCAATGTTAGCCTCCAGTGTGTAGTAATAACGGAGAAAAACTAAATTTTACCAAAACTGTTTTCATTATAATTGATACCCGAGAAGATAGCTCTTAACAGTGCCAGTGAGCTGAACTGTCAGCACATGGCTGCTTCCCTGTAATGGAATCCTAACCTTTGTTTTCATTGAAAACATTCAATAAATGAACCTCATAACGATTGTCACTGGGATGATTTCGTTTGGGTGTTATATTCATCCTCATCTATCTACGGGAGACTGTTCAGATATTTGTAAAGCGCCGATACTCCCTTTTGCAGGGCCTACTACAAATGAGTTGCTTAGAAGATGACCATTATATAAACCAGCTACCTCTAGATGGCGCCAGAGCACTTTCTCAAGAATGCATTAATTGCGTACTCTCGGGAGATACTACGCCGGCCGCAGATTTTTAAACCGTAGGATGGCAACTGAAGATTGATGAATTATTCATAAGCAGCTATGTAGGTCAAGGGCTACTCATGAATATTCATAACTAAGATTAGGGTTGGGGTGACTTTGATGATTATAATCACGATGAGACTGTTCGGACCATGCTGTGGACTTCAACACTTCTTGATAACATGGGTTCGAATCCTCTGTTCTTATTTTCTTATGCCATAATAAGTGTTGAGAAGAGGTTTATTTAGTAAATGTATCATGCACAGTTTTCACTAAGGTCTGAAAACTGTGCTCAATATCAATGCTCACTGCTTATCTTCAGTTGCCATCCTACGGTTTAAAAATTTGCACCCCGGCCCCCCCTACTCAGTATTTTTTAGGGTACGCGTATGCTGGTTCCCTCCCTTTGAAAGCACCCCCCCCCCCCCCCCCCATCATCTCAGGACTGCCAACATTTCTGAACCCCCCTTTCGCAGGCATTTCCTGCCTTGGAGACCCCCTAAATCCGGAACACTGCCAAGTGTACCCCCCCTATCTCAGATGAGCTAGCAGGAATTTCAGGAATTTGATCCCGGGATTTGATCCCCCTATTTTGTCTGTGTAAAGGTGAAAATGAAGAATTCAATATGAAGCATGGATATGCCATTGTGTTTGCTTAAATCAGTAAAATTGAAATCAAACCAAAAAGCATCTTCAAAATTAATACTAGTAACCAAAAACCATTTTCAGCATCTATTGCAATTAATAGTAAAATGCACAAGCACATACACACACGTACACATGCAAACATGCACACACATACGAACACACAGGCACTCACACACACAAAAGAAAAAGAAAAAAAAACACAAACACAAATAACAGCAAAAAACATTGACCCAACATAACAGAGCTTCAACAATCATCTCAGTGACAGTAGGTTCATTTAGTAAATGGTTTTGAGTGAAGAAAAAAAGAAGTATAGGGTTTAAAGTGACCCATTCAACTTTGTAAAATTCAAGTATTCAACCATAACCACTTGGAGCTTTCATATTTCTCTTGTACTTTGTTGTTTGACTTATGGTAACAGAAGACTGGCATGGGTTTTGATTTGTCAAATTTTGCCCAAATTATGGAGATATTTATAATCAAATTGAAAAGCATTCCGGAACGCTTTTCGATTGTACAATGGAACCTCTTTATAACACAGTCCTTGGGACCATGAAAATTGTATTTTCAGGTATCTATTCACACTTCAAGAATAACATTGTAAAAACTACTTTTATGGTTTATATAAAATTCATTGAATATTTATTGATAAAACAAATTAACATCCCTGAATCAACAAAAATTGAATACATAAAAATTGCAATGAAAATACATGAACATATAAACATACATGTTGACTAAATAAAACATGAGCAATAAATATCATTACAATTTCTACTTTCGGAAGCACACATACATTACTATAATACTGCATGTTTATGACAAATGCATTTGAGTAAAAAACAAAAAAATCAAATATGTAAATGCTGGTACATGTCATATTCTCTAGAGTTAAATAAATATTAATTCAGCTATATGCAGCAAAGTTATGGACAATCTTCATAAAATACAGGGTTGAGGTACATTATACCTGGCAACGTGTTTGCTAAGTGTCAACAGATTAGTTGAATGGACAAATTTAACACGCTTCACTATGCTTGCAAAATAATCTGAACATTTTATGGCAGACAGATTACTTTCAGCTACGAAGTAAGCGGGAAAAAAACACAAAGATATTTGAAACACCTTAGGGGCGGGGCCTTGCAAATTCCAAACATCCAAATAAGATTTGGAAGTGGGTGGGTGGGCCATTTTGGACTTTTAAAAATTGAAACCCCCCCCCCCCAAAAAAAAAAATAAAAATAAAAATAAAAAAAATTTAAAAATAAAGATTTAGTGTCAAAAACTGTACTTTACTCGTCTCTCGCCACAATAGTGCTGGGACCCGGGAGGAATGTCTGGATCGGAACTGGTCTGGAATGTTGATAAAAGTCATTATATGATTTGAATTTTCTGTCCATGTCGGAGATAGATTTCCAAAAAAAAATTGGATAGGGGGGGTGGGTGGGTGGAGTGAGCTCTATCCAAATTTTATTTGGATGTTTGGAATTTGTAAAACTTTGCAAGGCCCCTTATGGCTCAAAAGAGCATAATAAATAACACTTTCCTTCAAAATCTTGAGATATTTCCTTATTTTGATAAAGCTGTACATATAAGACATACTGTATATTGTACATACACTGAAATTGCACCTAAAAAATGAACAGCAATTTCACCAAGTACCCTGAATAAGTTAGAACAAAAATATATCACTTGATGAAAATGATGGATCTTTGACTGCACGCAGTCAAAATGGATGCCTCCGCCATTGCGTTAGTTTCATGAGCCCCGTGACCATTGACCTTCTGACCCCAAAATCTAATCAGTTCATTGGCTCCTCAAGATACATACATGTACGAAGTTTGATGGAAATCCGTCAATCACTTTTTGACTAGAACGGGACGTATCGATGTATGGACTATGGACAAGACAACCTGAAAACATAATGCCTCCTGCCACTTTGTTGCGGAGGCATAAAATAAGTTGTCTACTAGTCTAGATGACTCGTTATCTCTTTGGGTTGTGGACGATATTTGCAATGTGTTTTATCTCGCTGGCTCCTGTACCAAAACATTTGTGATAAACTGAAGTAAAACATCAGTTCTTTCTATCAAATTGATGACTTTCGGTATGATGCTTGCAATATGCTTTATGTCCTGGACCACCATACCACAACATTCAATGAAGTGAACGTTCTTTCTACTAGTCTATGTGACTTCCATTATCGCTTTTGGTTGTGGATGATACTTGCAATCTGTTTTTTCTCAGGGGCTCTTGTACTCCCAACAACATTTGGTGTAGAATTTATCACTTCTTTAATATCTTTAGGACAACACTTAATGTAACCTGAAGTGAAAAATCAGTTGCTTCTATTAGTCTGGATGACTTCCATTATCTCTGTACATTGTGGACGATTCTTGCAATTTTGTTTTATCTCAGGGACTCCTGTACCGCAATCTTTGGTGTAACCTGAAGTAAAACATCAGTTCTTTCTACCAAAATTGATGACTTTTGTTATCTATTTAGGTTGTGGACGATACTTGCAATGTGTTTTACTTCAGGGGCTCCGGTACCGCAACATCCACCCACATATCTTGCCCCAGCCTCGATCCATGCTGGTATGAGAGTACCCAGCTCGTAGGCCGTTGTCTTGCCACAAATACTGAAGAAAAAAAAAACAGAAAAGAAACTTTACAGGGTGAAAAAAACTGGCTAGGAAGCTGCTGTCTAGTTGCTACAAATACAGGAAAATAAAACAGAAAAGAAACTTTACAGGATGAGAAACACTAGCTAGGATGCTGTTGTCTAATTGCCGCAAATACTGGAAAATAAAACGGAAAAGAAACTTTACAGGATGAGAAACACTAGCTAGTATGCTGTTGTCTAATAGCTACAAATACCGGAAAACAAAACAGAAAAGAAACTTTACAGGGTGAGAAACACTAGCTAGTATGCTGTTGTCTAATTGCTACAAATACCGGAAAACAAAACAGAACAGAACATTTTCAGGGTGAGAAACGTTAGAAAACAAGGTTTTAGTGGAAAGAAAACTTCATACAAATTTAGGAAGAAGAGGCACTTTAATGGTCCGCACAAACCCTTTTTTCTTTGTGGCCTACATGTATAGTATTTGGGGAAAACAATATTTGTATAGCGCTTAATAATGCGCTTTAAATATCGTTGGTCATTAGGTACAGCTCAGACTTTCTCAACTCCCCGGTGGGCATACTAATTGCAAGCAACCATATAGGTGTACCAGCCTGATTTTCACCAGACCAGGTACCCATTTTTTCACCAGTGTGGAAAGCAGCAAGTTCCTTGCTTGAAGGGCAAAAGACACTAGCAACTGTGGGAACGAAGCATGCAACCATCGCATTGAAATACTCTTTACGAAAGCCCAACACACTGCACCACAGAGCTTCTTCTTGACATGTTATTAGCATAAAAAAGAAGTATACCAGCCCAGAAAATAACTAGAGCAATCCTAGATTGCATGGATGCCTCCACCATTGCATGATTTTTATATTAAGACCAAAATCATGAGCACTGAATTATACACAGAAATCATACCCTTTGACCTTTAACCCGATGACCCCAAATCTAATCAGATCATTGTTGCATTGATTTGTACTACAATACTGAATTCGAAACTAATCTGTCATTTGGTTCTCAAGATAAAATAAGTACAAAAACAGGACGGACAGACGGACAGCCTGAAAACATAGTGCCTCCCGCCACTTTGTTAGGGGAGGCATAACACAGGGTTCGACACTAGCACTTGCCCGCTTGGCCGAGGAAAGTAAAAATTGATGTCCGGCAAGTAAAATGTCATAAATGGTCTAGTTTGCTCGCCTGATCAGGCAACGTAAACTTACCTTCGACTGCAAGAATATATTAATGTAATTCCTTACATGTAAATTTCATCTAGAAAGATAAAGTGGGCAAGTAAATTTCCTGTTTGGGCATGTCAATTTGAACAATGATTTTAGTTGCCTGAATGGGCTAGCAGAGGAAAATGTTAGTGTCGAGGATTGCATAACAATTCCCAAATTGGCCTTATTACCTGCTGTCAGTCCACTGTTCTGCAGGAGAGTTCGGGTAGACGACAAAAGGCTTCCCGTTCCGAGCTGACGAGGCGGTTTGGAGCAGGTCCACAACGTTCTCTGCAGGACAGCAATTGACGCCAACAGCGATGATCTGAGGGGAAGAAGCAGCCAGCTTCACTGCTTCTGAAAATGGCTCCCCGTGACCAATGTGAGTCTTGTCCTGGGTAGGGTACACATAGAGAATGAGACCTCGTTATAACAAGGAACTTGGGCCTATGAACATGACCTTATTACAGGGCTCAACACTAGCACTTGCCCGCTTCCTGCATACAAAAATACCTACATCCCTAAAGTTCAAGAGAGCACTACCGTATCCAAAATACCCATTTTATAATGTCATTGATGCATTTACCTGAGGGAAATCCATGAAAAGCTGGAGCAGATTCTGAAATAAAAGATGGTCTCTAGAGCCAGGAGGTCAACCTCTGCACCACTATGCCTTGAATTTGTTAAAAAGATACACACCACCAAAAAAGTTCTAGAATGCATTACTGTATCCAAAATACCCACCTTACAATAGAATGTCATCCATGCCTTCATCGGAGGGAAGTCTCCAAAGAGTTGTAGCAGAGCCTGTGTTTCCCGGACAGAAGGGATGGTCATTAGAGCCAGGAGCTTGACCTCAGCACTATTATGCCATGAATTTGCACACAAAAAACACAAACCCTACACAAATTCTTGAAGGCATTACCATACTTGCCAACATTTGAAAGTCAGAAAACTGAACACCCGATTGCGAGGGAGCGGAGCGACCGAGGGGGGGGGGGGGGAGGGTGTGGGAGGGGGGTGTCCCCCCTCCCACGGTAGGGAGCTTTTGCATTTTTGAACTTACAATTGTGCAATCTGGTGCATACTAGGGCTGTAGTGAAACGGTTACACGACGGTTAACCGACCGGCATCGGCAAAAACGTTTTCATTTTTTTTTTTTTTTTTTTTTTTTTTTTTTTCCTTCCCCATTCTATAGATTCGGTCAGAAAATGGCACGTTGAACCCTGCCAATCTATTGCTAAAGTAAAGGTATTTTACATGTAACAAAATGTTCAAATAAACAAATGGTAAGAGGATTAATGAATAGATTAAACCTGGTAAGAGCCAAATTTAGAAGAATCATTTGTGATGAGATATCTGAAGGCTTTCATCTTGACAGCGGTTTGTAGACTAACATGGCACTGCCCTGCTGATTACAATTGAAAAAACGGACAGATATCGGATGGTACATGTATCCGAGAAGAAATTATTTTTTTTTTTTTTCAAAATCGGAACGTTCCGTTTTTTATGGCTATAAAAACTTTAAAAACAGGACAATTCCGTTAAAACGGAACGGTTGGCAAGTCTGCATTACTGTATGATGTATCCGATACCCACCTTACAATAGAATGTCATCCATGCCTTCATCTGAGGGAAGTCCGCAAGGAGCTGTAGCAGAGCCTCTGCTTCCTGGGCAGAAGGGATGGTCTCTAGAGCCAGGAGATCGATCTCACCACTATAACGCCTTGAATTTGCTTTAAAAAACACACACACCACCAAAAATTTCTAGAAGGCACTAACTTGGATACCCACCTTACAATAGAATGTCATCCATGCCTTCATCTGAGGGAAGTCCGCAAGGAGCTGTAGCAGAGCCTCTGCTTCCCGGAGAGAAGGGATGGTCTCTAGAGCCAGGAGATCGATCTCACCACTATAACGCCTTGAATTAGGTTTAAAATACACACACACCACTAAAAAGTTCTAGAAGGCGCTAATATGGCCCCAACTCGGATACCCACCTTACAATAGAATGTCATTCATGCCTTCATCTGAGGGAAGTCTGCAAGGAGCTCTAGCAGAGCCTCTGCTTCCTGGGCAGAAGGGATGGTCTCTAGAGCCAGGAGATCGATCTCACCACTACAACGCCTTGAATTTGCTTTAAAAAACACACACACCACCAACAATTTCTAGAAGGCACTAACTTGGATACCCACCTTACAATAGAATGTCATCCATGCCTTCATCTGAGGGAAGTCCGCAAGGAGCTGTAGCAGAGCCTCTGCTTCCCGGAGAGAAGGGATGGTCTCTAGAGCCAGGAGATCGACCTCAGCCTCAACCAGGGCTTGGATTCGGGGTCTGTGCCATGATACCAGCTCCTGGTTCAATGAAAAGTTTTGTAGACACAATTAAAGAATAAAGCAGAACTACTCAAAGTTTTAACTGATCACCAGGAATATTACCTCCTGGATCATTGAGGACATAATATTACTGGTAAGCAGTTATATAATGACTGGAAAGTCAACTGACCTTTGCCCTAAAGACTAAGCAGAACTAGAACTGGGAACAAATAACTAGAATATCACTGGTGGCACATGACAACCTTTAATAGACTAACAAGTTTAACAGATAACTGGTAATATCTCTCATTTTAGGCTGGACTAAAGTTGTGCCACTGATAAGAGTTTGGGTATTAAACTATTAACCCGTTCAGGACTGTTCCCGAAAATACTCGGGCTTGGGTCAATGGAAAATACATGTTGTAGCAAAATCTGTCAGTCTGAACGGGTTAAAGGGGAATTCCACCCCAGAAATGTGATGTTTGCTTTAAAATGAAGTGAATATGAAGAATCATGATAGAAAATCTGAGCCAAAACGGAAGAGCAATACAAAAGTTATGACAGGATGAACTTTGCTCCGATTTTTAGTATCGTTCGCAATTGCTATCGATCGTGACGTCACTTGCGAGCTGCAGCCATTTTGACTTCTACATGGACATTTTACAAAATTTAAATTTTCTTAATAACAAAGCAAATTTATGAGCTGGCAAATTCCAAAGAGGTTGGCCCATCGATATTCTTCTATGAATTTGTGAAAACAAGCAGAGAAAATTTTATTTTTAGCAACGAAAATGAGAAATAAGCGTATTTTCATGTACTAAAGCCATGGCGAGTTGCTCGTCAATGATGTTGCATATGGCGGCAATTTTGAAACGATCGCTCATTACTACATGATGTTCAAATAGGTATAACTCCCATGTTTCTTGTCCGATTTTGATCAAATTTTCACCAATTATGCCTCTTATTCTGCTTATTCAAATAACGAATGGTTTTATCAGGCCCGGAATACCCCTTTTAGATTTTCCCAGTGGTGTCAACAAGATTCATTGCTAATTCCTTAAACTGTTAGACCCAAACCTACACACCTCAAGGACCATTGCAGCGCATGAACTATCATGATTGTGCGGTCCTGATCCATTGCAGCCCCTTCACTTCAAATGTTTGCATGAAGGTAGCCAAGTTTTCCCCCCTGCCGGAGTTCTTCTACCATTCCGGTACTAGATTTTTTTCTTTAATAACTCACTTGTCATTACTTACCTCTATTGTCATGTTGTCCACGTATCTGCCATGGTACTCTGAGAAGTCGCACTGACATGCCCCATAAGGCCCAACAGAACCAGCAATGACTGGGGTTCTTCTACCTACAAACAAACACCAAATTGTCATTTTGCAATAAATCTTGGACTTTATCATCCTACATTTTGTCCAGATCTTTGATCTATGCCAATGAAATACCAGTTTAATTAGTGCGAGTCATATTAATTGGATTACCACAGGAGGAATTGGTGTGCACCATTCAGACAGATTTTAATCAATTGCCAAAGGAAACCTGGTGGGTCGCGTATTTACTCTATGGGTATTGCAAAATCTAGTAAGGAACAGGATAATCCATTGCCTAGGGGAACATGGTGTGTCCTATAAATAACGCTATGGGAATTACAAAATCTAGTAGGGAAAAGATTAGTATGCACAGGAGAATAAATGGACCTATTTGGCGCACACTCAGGGATAGGCTGGATTGGTATACTGACTTTTGACCAATCTACATTCAGATTATGAACCTGTGTATAAAGACCACCCTCTCTGCACGCCTTGTGTGATTTTCTATATACACTGTAGGTCCTACAGGTATGTTCTTACCATTTATGTTGCTTTTCCTGAGAAAGTCTTGGCGAGCCTCCTGAGCAATGTGACATGCTGAGCACATCAGCTTCTTAAATTCTTCTTCAGTCACCGGCACTTTCTTTTGAAACAGATCAATGCTTGCCTAGAGAAAATAAAGAAAAGGGAATAAGTAACATTGTCCAAATCCACAAAACTTCATCAGAAATCTAGTGGTTCTCTCATACCTTGTTTTATTTGTATCACAAATACAACCATAGAACAACCATCAGAACGATTTAACCCTCGACATGCCTAACAGAGCCTCTGATAATCTTCAAAGAGCCCCATGAATTTGCATAGAGATCAATGCAACTAAATGTCAGAGACATTTTCATACCTGAAAGTTTGAAAATTAGCCACAGAAAAAAAAAATGTATTTATGCTAAGATGCATTCTGTCATAATGTTGGCAAGAACATGCAAAAAGAAATTTTGTTAATGAGCTAGATTTCTTCAAAATGTTTTTATGTAGTTTTAAATGAGTCAAATGAGGAAAAATTAACAAACCTGGTAAGTTGCGGTCAATATGATGTCAGCACCATGTTCAAGAAAACTGTTAACAGAAAAGAAAAGGGACTATAATAGCACAGTAAGAGAGAGCTCTGATAAAACAACCAACCTTAAATAGTCATTATGCTAGCTGGTCCAAGCTCTTTATAACAAGATATATTTTGTGGTCCAAAAATTATTCATTCTAATGAGGTTCCACTGTAATATGGCATACATGTATGCAATGCCAATGCAGAATATAATGTGGACAACCATTTTAATTCTTTATTTAGACAATTGAGTGGAGTAAAAAAATGAGTGTCAAAAGAACAGTGTTTGTTCTGTATTGTTAGCGGCAAATGTGAACTTTAGGGAGTATAATATTTTTGGTCACAATATAAAGCTTTAATAGTGTAAAGATTAGGGTTTTGTTTAAATAGGTTGTTAGATTGATAACTAAATACAAACTGAGATCTAACCCCAACCCTAACCCTAAACTTAACATACATTGAATCTATTAAACTTGGTTAGGTCTGAGCCTGAAGTAAGCAACCTAAAATCAATAAATCCCCCTAAAATGCACATTTGCCATGTTGGCATCCTGTAAAACTCAGGCACGCTTATGTTTTGTCATCTCACCTCAGATGTGCTTTCTTCAATGCACTTTGATCTTGAAAAAGATATCTTGATGTCCAGAGTGGATCCTGGGGAGATAAAAAAAACAACAACAAATTTGGGGAATGCTGAATAAAGACTAGCTGAATTTATTAAGAAGAGAATTGTACAAATGGGAAAATACTGCATCATGTTGTAACAATTCAGTTTGATCTGTGACAAGCAGGGACAAAACTAATATAATTCTTTTTTTTCTTTTTCTTTCTTTCTTTTTTTTTTGGGGGGGGGGGGGTACCACTAAACTTGCCTGCATGAAAATAACACTCTAAAAATTAGTTTTCAATGAACTCATATGCAAATTAATAATTTTGGGGGGCTATTTTCCCCATGTATTTTTCCCTGGTGACAAATGTGAGAAGTCCATGAGGATCGAGCCAGGAGTATGTCCACTATCCAGGGCCCGACTACAGACAAGCAATAGAATAGGCACCAGGGCAAACCTTTTTCACTTGTTTGAATCATTTGTTATATATACTTACATGGTCCGATGCAACAGGAAAACCATTCCGTATTAACTCTGTGCTGAGTCCTCCGTCAATGATTTGTACAGTATCCATACCTCAGTCTTGGATACCTTTAGGTAGATTCATGAAGGGAAAAGGCAAACTACAAAAATTAATTTTTATTTAGCTTAGCTGCAGAATACCCCACCATCTATGTATTGTAAATGGTCCTGATAGGACTTCGTTGGCCAGCCAATGGCCAACAGAGTCATGAATATGCCAGGTACACTAATTGAATTCAGCTGGTGCTTCAGCATGTACGCTATTTTGGGCAGTAGTATAAAGGTGGGGGCTTTTGTTAGGGTAGTAGTTTTTTTTGCAAAATGAACAATTAATATGGAAGATTAATGTGGGATCGTTATTTTGACATGGTTTCCCGAGCAATTTATCTTTGCATTTTTAATATGTTGTGTTCCCCATTGGTATTCAGTTAAAATCAATCTATTAATATTATCTCCATTCCTTAGATTCTATTCATCACCGTAACCCTCCATTCCATCTACATTATTCTCTATATATCGTAGGGTTGGTTTACATTCTATTCAGTTGATCACTAAATCTATTCTATTCTATTCACCTAAATCTATTCTATTGTTTCCACTCTGGTATTCTTACTCCCCTCTCTCTCTCACTCCATCTTTACCTTTTTCTTCAGGTGGACACCACATTGTAACATACCTATTATATTGTGTTTAACCACCTTTCCTGATCAACATCACATGGACCTCGTTGCAGAAAGAGAAACAATCAATTGAATTGTAAGTTCTGTAAGTCATAAGTGTAAGTCAGATCATTTGTTCTCGAGTCTAGATTTGTGCATTTTTAGTCTAGTTAAGTCTAGACTACTGACTAGACTAAATGCAATGCTCAAAATTAACTTTTTTTGCTGGTGGCCCGGTCGGGCCAGTAAAATTAGTATTTTTCCAAATTTGGTGGCCCGAAACCAAAAACTACTGGCCCGAAAAAAATAAGGAAAAACAAAAGTAAAATGAATACAATAACCATATGAATAGTTTCAGGGTACTAGGCAATACTTTTTTTTTTCATTCCCCTTTGTTTCATTGTAAGATGAATTAAATAAACATGAATTGGGATGTATGTCTTTTTATTCATTGTCTTCATCAAAAAATCACAGCGATTGAATACACACGAGTGACAATTTCACTTCCAGTCATACATAGTCAGGGTCTAGGTGACAAAACAAAAATGGTAGAAAAAGAGAAAATTCAATTTGACCTCAAAATTCTGTGCAGTGTTGTCTGAACACCTTAGACGAAAAGACATTGTGATACTTAGTAATATATGAATATTCATGAGCAGCATATATGAATATTCATGATGCTCATTAGATATATGCAAAATACGCAAAATAACTGAAATTACTAACGATTTTTAATATGAAACTTTTTTTATAACAACTGGTTAGAAAATGAGTACTGCTGCTCAAGAATACATGAATATTAATTAGCAGCAGTGTTACTTGCTCAATTAACTTGCAACTTTTTAACTAACCAATACGGCTGTCCTGAGGAGAACAAAGAAAACACCGACACCATTGTTCTCGAAGTGGTGAGGGAGACTCTGCAGATAGAGCTGTCAATAGAAGATATTGAAAGAAGCCACCGAGTGGGGCAGAAGAAGGAGACTTCGCAGAGAGGGGCTAGACCGAGGGGCATCATAGTGAAGCTGAAATCGTACAGAAAGCGCGAGGAGATTATCAAGAACAGACGGAAGTTGAAAGGAACAAAGATAGTGATAGTTGAAGATCTGACCGCAAAAAACCAAGCTCTGCTGAATGAAGCAAGAAAACACAGCAAAGTTGAGACAGCTTGGAGCAAAGATGGACGAATCATTGCTCTGTTGAAAGGGAACAAAAACTCGACAAAACTCATCAGATCAACCGATGATCTCAAATCCCTTTGAAACTGCTAGTTGTATTTTTACTTTCTCCTGTGAGGAACTCCATTTTTACAGTATATTTTTGTAGTAACGAACCCTACATCAGCTAGCTGATGTTTGATTGTGTTTATTTGCCTATCTGATTTTGCCCTTTGTGTTTGTTTGTATGTGAGAGTTTGGTGAAAATGCCTGTTAGAGAAGATTATGTTAATTTGATGTCATCGTTAGAAAATTTGTCTGCTGTATTTGATATTTTATCTCCAACAAATAATAATCTTGGTTCATGTAATTCCTATACCCCGGAAGAATTTCATGATTTTAAAGAAGAGTTGCGCTCCTCTGGAAATATACAACATTCCAGCTTTTCTACCATTCATTTTAATTGTAGGAGTTTAAGAGCAAATTATGATAATTTAATGTCTGTTCTTTTGAGCCTTGATATGCAATTTTGTACTATTGGTATTACAGAAACTTGGTTAAATTATGCAAATCCTTTATATAATATTGATAATTACACTTTTGTTGCACATGGAAGAGAAAATCAAAGAGGTGGTGGAGTTGGCATGTATGTACGAAATGATTTAAATTGTACTGCTAGAAGCGATTTGGACATAAATACAGCATTTATTGAATCTCTATTTCTAGAAATTACTAATTTTAATAAAAATGTGATTGTTGGTGTTATTTATCGACCTCCAAATCAATCATTGCCATTATTTTTTGATAAAATTGGTGAAATTTTAAATCTTGTAAATAATGAAAATAAATATTTATATATTTTAGGTGATTTTAATCTTAATTTATTAGAAGTGTCTTCTTGCCAAAATGTGAATAATTTTTTAGATATTTGTATGTTGAATTCATTATACCCCCTTATTCATATACCAACACGTGTAACAAGTACCTCTGCATCTTTGTTAGATAATGTATTTACAAATGTTCTTAACGAAACATATTCGGGTGTTTTATTAACAGATGTCAGTGATCATTTCCCTGTGTATGCTATATCTGAATTATATGTTCAAAGTTTACCTAAGACTAAATCTTTTAGTAAACGTGAAATAAATCAGGAAAATATTGGATGTTTTGTACATGAAATCCAAAATGCTTCTTGGACTTTGAATTCTTCAGATGCAAACAAAGCATATGATTATTTTTTGTATAAGTTTCTCACAATATACGATGAATGTTTCCCTATTAAAGTTATCAATGTTAATAGTAAGTACAATAATAATCCATGGTTTAATAATAATCTTCGTAAAATTAGTAAGAAAAAACATTTATTGTATAAGAAATATTTGAAAAATAAAACAGATTATAGATGGGATAAATATAAAAAATGTAGAAACAAGGTTAATGAACAAATTAAACGAAAAAGAAATAAGTATTTTATAATGAAATTTGAATCGGCTATGGGAAATATAAAATCAATGTGGAAACTTATTAATAATATATTGGGATCAGGATCTAAATCTAAAGTGTTGCCAAATTCAATGACGTGCAATAATGAAACTATCATAGGGAAAGATGCAATCACAAATACGTTTAATAAGTATTTTATTGAAGTGGGTCCTAAATTAGCCTCTTCGTGCAATAATAATGGAAATTTTATGCAATATATTGAAAGAAATGATAGTACTGCTTTTTTTAAACCTTGTACTTTAAAAGAAATTATTAATATAACATGCAATTTTAAAAATGGAAAAAGTCCAGGTTTTGATGGGGTTGATATTGCCCTTATAAAAAAAGTTATTCATATTATTTGTGTTCCATTATGTGCAATAATAAATTTATCCATAGAGACAGGCATAGTTCCGGATAAAATTAAGATTGCTAAAGTTATTCCTGTGTATAAAAAAGGTGTTAAAGAAAATATGTCAAATTATCGACCCATATCTGTGTTGCCTGCTTTCTCAAAAATATTTGAAAAAGTTATACATGTGAGATTATATGAATTTTTAGAAAATTGTAATATTATCACAAATAATCAATATGGATTTAGACCAGGGCACTCCACATCCTCAGCCCTAATTGAATTTATGAACAAAGTTTTGATAGCATTAGAAAATAAAGAAACTATGATTGGACTCTTTTTAGATCTGAGTAAAGCATTTGATTCCTTGGATCATAAAATATTACTCTCTAAATTACACAGTTATGGAATAAGAGGAGTCACATGGAAATGGTTCTATAATTATTTATATGATCGACAACAGTACGTGGAATTAGACAATATTAAATCTGAGTTTATGACTGTTAAATGTGGAGTGCCTCAGGGCTCAATACTTGGTCCCTTATTATTTATTGTTTATATTAATGATATGTGCAATATTTCAGATGTTTTAAATTATATTCTTTTTGCAGATGATACCAGTGTTTTTATGTCACATAAGGACGTGCAATATTTACAAATTTACTTTAATGATGAAATTGATAAACTTATAGATTGGTTATCAAATAATAAATTAGTCTTGAATTTGGATAAGACAAACTTTATGGTTTTTACAAATATGCAGGTAGACAAAAATAATATTGTTGTTAAAATTAAAGACACTGAAATAAAACGAGTAAATAGCCTAAAGTTTTTGGGAATAATGATAGATGATAAACTTACATGGAATGAGCACACTGGTGCTATCTGCAATACACTGTCAAAAAATATTGGAATTATGAATAATTTAAGATTTTTACCTAAAGAAGTTTTATTAATGTTGTACAATACACTGGTATCACCTTATTTAAATTATTGCATCATGATATGGGCGAATTATAGTAACCAAAATATGAATAGATTATTTAAACTACAGAAACGAGCTATTCGAATTATTTCCCACAGTTCGTACTTGGCTCACACTGCACCTTTATTCTCTTGCCTCAATATTTTAAATATTTATAAATTATATGAATTCCAGTGTGCAATATTTATGTATATGTGTCATAAGAATGTACTTCCCCGGTCTCTTTTGATGTATTTTGATGTAAATTCAACTGTGCATAATTATGAAACTCGCAGTGCTAATAATTATCGTCTACCTCTTATAAGGACTACAGCTTTTCAAAAATCTATATTTTTTAATGGTCCAAAAATATGGAATGAAATACCAAATGATATAAAGTCTAGTTTATCTTTGAATGTTTTTAAGAAAAAGTATAAACAACTTTTACTTGGAAATTCAACTGTGCAATAATCATACTGTTTACAGGCATATGTGTATTGTGTGTGTGTGTGTGTGTTTTGTGAATTTGAGTATGACAGGGCAATTATCGTGTAATCTTTTTTTTTTTTTTTTTAATGTTTTTACTGAGGTGATAGTTTTATGAAGGATGCAGCTTTTATATAAGGCTCTGCCTTTCTGCTGCATCTCTTTGCATTTTCATTGTTTTTTGTTTGTGTAGTATTCCTATTTATTGTTTGTATTTTATATGTATGTTTTTATGGAAATGCTGAATAAATTGAAATGAAAAAAAATTGAAATTGAAAAGGGTATAATAAGTTGCTGGATGCTACATTTAAAAGCAAGCTCTTGTCATGCCCTAGACAGGACTAAACATGACTACAGGATTATATATATTTATTTTTTTTTGCTGGCCCGATTGGGCCACCAAACTTTGAAATATGAGTTTTTTACTGGCCCGACAGCAATTTTTGGTGTTTTTTTTACACCACTGACTGTTGAACCATACACGCTCAAATTCAAAACGGGCCCAAAATGCGCTGGTAAGCCAAGACTAGAGCCTGCTGTATGCCATATAATTTATATGCATCAGACTCTGCGACTCTGCGATATCGATCTAGCGAAGACAAGTCCAAGGGCGAGGGTGACCATTCATTAGTGGACGATCTCGATGCGGACTACGACCACGACGATGCACTCACAGCTCACGCAGCAGCGTGAGCCTCTTGACTTGCAGGGGTGACAGTCACCATGGTGTCGCCGCTGACTCGATGGGGTAGCTAGAGAGCGCGAGACGAACGCTTGCAGAGTCTGCATGCTGCTTCAGCTGCAAGCGTTCGTCTCACTCTCGCTAGCTACCCCAGCGAGTCGGCGGCGTCCAATGTCAACAACCCGTAGTTAATCGAATACTTGCAGTTGGGTAGGCATAGCAAAGAAAAGCCAAAGAAAGTGATTTTTCCTAAATAGTGGGTCGTATGATATGAATATGATATCAATGCTGTTAATGAACTAAGGTAACTGAGATTAATCATGCCTACCTTCCTGTTGTTCAGTTTAATCTTTATCTGCCTCGATCGATGCAAGTGTTGATCCCTCGATCTCCGGGGCTCGATCCTGCGATTTCAAATCCGCAATATATGTGCGCGCGCGCCAGCGCAGCTGCGCGCGCTGACATGATATCTATTAATTGTGCGCACCATCAAAGATCCTTTGGCACCATGGGGCCTAGAATCAAATTTGAAAAAAATAGAGTTGTTTTGTACACGTTTTTATAAGAAGCTGTTAAAAGTTGGGAAAAGTACTGCCGTCTGCATGGCGTATGGTGAGATTGGAAGACATTCCATATTTAGATTAATAGAATCGCGAATGATTAATTTTTGGGCACGTCTAGAATGTGGTCCATCAAAGAAGCTTAGTCAAGTAATATATGCGCTGTTAAAACAGCTTTATGATAAAGAAATATACTTCTCTCCTTGGTTGAAAAAGATTAAATTGATTCTTGACAAAACTGGAATGTCATACTTATGGAATGATTGTGCCAAATACTCATTGAATTGGATAAAAAATACAATAAGTCAACGTTTGATATTGATTTACTCCCAGAATTGGCACTATGAAGTAAACACAAATTCACTGTGCATAAACTATCGTATTTTTAAAGGAACTTGCGAATTGGAAGCTTATCTTACAAAGATACCTTTGAAATTGAGGACAATGATGATTAAATTTAGATGTGGTAATCACAAGTTACCGATTGTAGCTGGCAGATACAATCATATTGAAAGATCAAATCGCCTTTGTCCGCGTTGTGATCAACAGAAAATTGGTGATGAATACCATTATCTTTTTGAATGCCCTCTTTTCGAAGTGGAAAGAAAAAGGCATCTGACTAAGCAGTATAGAAAACGCCCTAACATTGAGAAGATGAATGAATTATTTAATTCTACTAATTACTCTACCATGATAAACCTTGCTAAATTTTGTAGTCTTATCGTCAGGAATTTCTCATAAACTAGTTCATTATAAAATAGCTTGAAGCTTGTAAATGACGATCTTATTATCAACAATAATATTAATTTTTTTTAGTTGCCCAATCAAATATACATATTTAATTACGTTTTATTTTTTTGTATTGATATTTCACTTACTATTTACTTTTATATATTTGTACTCATTGTAATATAATTATTATTACCATATATATATTGTTATAGTACTACTTTTACTATCATTATTGTTCTTTATTTTGTTTGTTTACCGTTATCAATTTAATTGGTTCCTAACTTGTACATACTGTGTAAATATTGTATATACAGGGTGGCCCAAAAAAAACGGAACGGGGCACTTCCCAAAATATAATACCACAATGTTTATGTTCATCGGATAGGGTGTCCTTTCCAATGAAAAACGATACCAAGAACAGTCATTTTGGTCAGGTCGTTTTTGTTTAAGGACGCAGTGAGTGAGACCATGTCAGGTGCCGATTTATGTCGATTTCGACCTAGTCAATGCCAGTTTAACCGCACTCCTTGCCCGTAATACCATTCAGCGACCAGGCCCATTCTCTCGGCACACGGCTGAGTGCACACTAACAATAGTGCGCGATGATCAACGATATGAACGGCGGTTCGTGCAATTCATCAAGCGCTGGCTCAATACAAATTGACAAAAAAGAGAACCTGACATGGTGTCACTCACAGGGCCCTAAAACAAAAACTACACGACCAAATTGACTGTTCTTGGTATCGTTGTTCATTTGAAAAGACACTCTATCCGATGGACATAATACATGTGTTACTTTATTTCGGGAAGTGCCCCGTTCCGTTTTTTTTGGGCCACCCTGTATTTATCGATATTTTGAAATTGACTGTTTCCTTTTTCTCCAATACCCATCCATGGGTGACATGAGAAATAAATAAATTTCATTTCATTTCATTTCATTTCATTTCATTTCACCATGTACAACCAGCCGAGTTCGCTCCTATATAACGATCCGATCCATATCCGGTATCCGGCCCATGCCCATTGCTGTTGTTGTTTTGTTTTTGTTTTGTTAATCATTGCTGCTAATTTCAGCAATTGTAAGAATTCTATGTAGTAAGGTTCTGATTTTACCTCACAAGCCTTTTTTTAAATACCATCTAGTATTTCAAGAATATTGGTCAATTAGTTTGGCCAATGCTTTCGGTATAGCTTTCCCAAATGGTGGCTTGAAGCCAGGGGGGGGGGGGGGGGGCACTCATGTATAATGTACGACGGGTATTGTGCCGCTTAAAAGAACCCCCTTTTCACACCCGATCGCAGCTCTAATGATACCCGATTTTCAAAAATTGCTGCTCCATAGACCCCCGGAATGACTTGGCTAGGTAGTTAGTAGCGCCAAGTCCATTATTCTTCTTCTATAGTTCGGCTCCATAAACCCCCGGAATGACTTGGCTATGTATTTGACTAGTGCCAAGTTCATTATTCTCTTCTAGTTTGGCTCCTTGGACCACATTTGAGCCTTTTTGAGGGTTTCCGTAGAGAGATAGGGGTGTTCTGGACATGCACATACTACAATTGAAATGTAATATTGCTATTATAAATCATGTATTGATTCAATAATTTCCCAAAGTCTCAAAGGAGATATTGTTTTGCCCATCTCCTCCAAGTTTTTATTATATGACAATATGAATTGAAATATTATTATTTTATGTTCTGTGCCGGTGTTCTGTAGATGAGGGTATAATTATTACTCCGTTACCTTCATGTAAGTTTGAAAGTTGCCGACATTGCCCAACACATTTCTAAATTTGAGTTCCCGCGACCAATGATGCTTATTGAATGGGAATTAATCATAATTTTGATGAGAAACTATTTGCGCGCGAAACTTTATCTTCAATGTTTCAAAGTCAGGTTGCGTACCGTATGAGTATAATTATATTGACGATGGATTTCAAAATAAGAGTACACTACAACACAGCTGGCTGCCGATAGAGAGGTGGCCATAGTGAGGGGACCCACTACAGAAAAAAAAAGATGCAGTCGGGAGAGGTGGGAGTAGAAATTGAAGATTATTGAAGACTTATACATAATAATGACTCCCCTCTAATTAAGTGCTGGTGTGCTCATGGATATACCCGCGAGATCAATTCCATAAGGTACAGTGGATTGAGCGATTGGCTTTTATTTTTGTTCATGACAAATGGGGTTGATTCATGCAATATATTTCAACAATATTTATGAGGGATATTAAAGGTGCACCTGTAAAGTGTCAGATATTGCCCAAAATGACATTTGAAACTTCAGTCCTATACCAAAATCATTGTATGATATGTCCGAATGGTGTGTGAAAGTTTCATTGAAAAGGAACACTGCTTTCCTGGTTAAAAAAACGAAAATTTGCGTCAGCTTTTACAACGAATTACTGTATGACGTGTATGAGGTTTATGCCCGTTCATGATTATCAATGATAGATATCGTCATACTAAAGGGGCATTTGAAAAAAATCTAACCCTACTTTATTCTTCTCTTACCATGCATAAGCCAAACAACACGGTAGAAGAGAAATGTGAAAGCTCAAATTAATATTTGTGGAATACTAGACACTTTACAGGTGCACCTTTAATACCGGTATACAGCGTGTTTTGGGATGCTATGTTTTCTTATACAATAAAACAATGGTAGATCGGCATTCAATTTCTAGTATAGTCCCCGTATATAGTCTCCTTGCCTAAAAATGTATTTAAAAAATACCTTAACTTTCAATGATTTTTTTTTTTAAATAACAAATTAAGCCTAATGTAATTTGAATAAATTAACACAATGTATAATTGTAATAACAAGGGCAAAATATTACCTTTGTGACCTGTAGGAATGACATCAGTCTTGATGACGTAACATTGCAAAGGCGCGCGCGCATAGTAACCATATGACGTCAAACATAACACAGAAATGCATGCTATATAAAGCGTAACTTTTCTGATTATCATCACACTGATCAACTTCGTTCTTCTGAATTGATTTGAAATATTGAAATATAAAAATGGCGAAAAAATCGAAATCTCGATTGACCAGATGGTTTGGACGGGTTCTCACTTTTCTGCATCTCTCTTCTTGCCTGTCAATCGGTAAGTATATTATAATTATATATACCCCATTTTAATAACCGTTATTATTATGTATTTTACTACAAAATATTTCATAAAGATCTTTTCCTTCCTTTTCGCCTTTTGGAAACAAATTGATTTGTGATTTTCTGTTTATTTTTGTATGTATTTGTTTTTGCTGATGGTAATTTGGTACTCTATATCTAACTGGATGTAGGTATAAAATCTATGACATTGTTTGAAAACAATATAATTTTTTAAAAAAGTTTTTATCATCTTCTTTAGTTTAGGGATAACGTTACAAAATAGTCAAATATATAACATTTTAATAAACAGACCTAAACATTTTACACACTGAAGCACCCATTACAAAAACACATAGTTATTTACAAAAACACATAAGTTATTTACACAATTATTATTTTGTCATATATTACAAAAACATTGAAAGTCTATTTATCTTTAAAAACGGTTTTCGGTTGTCCTGGCGAGAATTATGCGTCTCTGAGTAGTTTTATAATTAATGGCGCATTTAAACTGCTGGATAAGTTAGTAAGTTAGCAAGTCATTCAGTAAGTAAATAACTAAGTAAGTTATTAAAACCCAGATTTGGGCAGTTGTTATCAGCCGTTAATATCGCCAATGTAATGCATTATAACCGTTATTATCTGCATTATAACCGCCATCATTATGTGTTCATCTATACTTTCAGGCGAAGAGAATGAAGAACAAGACACCGTCCAAAATGAAGACAATTTCGACAACTCGGACCAATGTGTGGTTGCGGTAAGAAACAGTTATTTAAAAAACATGATTTCATATCAACAAAATAAACCAAACGACGCTTATGACAGCATGAGTTGCAATTGTTAAATGATAAAATTTTTCTTTTCCTAGTCGGATATTCATTGGTTTTTTTTATATCGGATATTATATGTTTTAGTTGTTTCATCCTTAATAATAATCGACTAGATATTCACGTAGGCCTATTCCTCTAAATGTTCCTCTAAAACAATGATTTGCATTACAAAGATAATTTCCTGAAAGATAATAATTCAGTAGCAAAGGAAACGAAATGAAAGGGTCCATTCCCAGTTTGTCTTTTTATTTTATTTATCCCTACTTAAAGGGGTAGTTTAGTTTTGGTAGAGAGGGCGCTGCACATCACAATTTTTTTGTGAGGTAATGAAAAACTGAGTGTCGAATTTGAGAGAACATGCAACTTTAATGGCAGAATAAACTTTATTTGGTCAAAATCGACCCAGAAACGGCTGAAATATCAATAAATATATCTGATCTTATAATTATTTGGGGTCCAAATAATTAGACGATTTTTCAAAAAAATAAAAAAATGCTTGCACTTTTTCAAAAATTTTCAAAAGTGTTTTTTAAATAGTTGTTGATGATCTCTCTATTTAATCATTATTTCAATAAAACATCACATGCATAATTTTGTATGAAAAATTGTTGAAACCAATGCCTTTTTAGAAAGCGCCCTCTTGTGTTTTAATGGCTCTTTATGAATGATAACGGACTTTTTGTATACCTTTCGAGCATGGTGGAGTTATAACTATTAGTTTATAATGTTACTGTCCGGGTTTGGTTACTAAAGTTCAGCCTTACCAAAACTGTACTGATATTATATAGAGCTTTCAATTTTACTTTCACGTGTTACATGAAAAATACAGCAAAATTAAACAAATAATTAACAAGATTGAATTAATATTACACTTCCAGGACACAGACCAACAGAAGATCCAGCAGACACAGAACCAGACACAGACACATGTCGGACAGAACCAGACACAGACACCTGTCGGACAGAAACAGTGCCCCGTTCCTCTGGTACGTCAATGTTCAAGTGATCATGTTCTTAGCACGCTTAGTTTCTTTCTTATAGTTTACTTAAAACTATAGTACTTTATTATGAATTTCCTACATATGGGTCCAAATTTGTTTTTGTTTTCTTCAATTAAATGAACAATCAACTCTACATAACAATCATCTGTGTTAGTGTGTCTGTTTATCTTTTGTTATTTTATTTCTTGCTTCATAAAAAAAGAATTACTTTCAGTTTTATTTTCTCCTGCATTAAAACTGCGATAAACACCTTACACAATTTCCAATAATCCTTTCATTTCATGTCCACCATTATCAATTAATTAATAAACATCTCTTTTCAGCTCTACAAACCGATCTTGGGCATGTTGGGCCAGAGCTACCGTGACCCTGGACTGGAGGTACAAGTATGTATTAATTAAACAATTCCATGCTTTTAACTCGTAAAGACTTGAATGGCATAGCTAATTGGATGGGTGGGGGTACGGTGGACACGATGACACCGCCCCCCCCCCCCCCCCCCCCCCACCCCCTAGAAAAAATACAAACAATGAAGAGAAAAAAACAAACAAACAAACTAATACATACAAATGAAACAAAACACGAATAAATGAAATTTAAAAAAATAATAAATACAATAAAATTAGAATTATAATTGAACAATAGATGGGGGATTACATACTATATTTAATAAAGAAATGCATTATATGCGTACCCAATATAACATGATAAGAACAATACAAAGCGTAAGCATCATGAAAAGCTAATCATTACACAATATCTCAATTTTGGTAAAGTTGAGATATATGTAATGAAAGCTGCTGAAATATACTTTAGGCCGGGATAAATTGCAAATGTTTATGTTCCTTCCTTTCTTTAGGAAACTCAAATTATTTTGTTGTTGTTACATCGCACATAGGTATATGCCAATTCATAAATCTTGTCGTGTTCAATTAGCAGGATTAGTTAATTCGTTTTTATTTATTGCAAACTTGTATAATTTTCAGATGGCGGAAAGAGATCCCCCGGCAATTACATATCTATGCCTCAAAATCAAAGTGGCATGTATTGCCAGTGTGTTTGGCATCGCCATCGATAAATTAACACTTCAATCTGGGGTTGGCAACCAGTTTGCCCTGGTACGCAGGGGGCATGGATACCAAAACGTAAGTTTTATCACATGAATAGAAGAAAATGATTGCAAACCACACTATATCAATTCAATCAATATTGTCATGTCGGCCATGTATTTGGGCCTTATATATTATGTTCAAGTTAGATTCGATAATTATTTATGATTAATTCATTGCTTAGGATATAGCCTAAACACTAATTAAATAAATTGTGTTCATTTTTATGTTGGTTAGCTTCAGTAGGCCTACTAAATATATTTGTTCTAACTTCAGGTACATTTTGGACTTCGTCCCAGATAACACTTGTCTTGATTTGTTTTCAATAAGTGAAATTTCATCACACTTATTTAAAATAAATAAACTACATTATTTAACTTGTTGAAATACATGAACTTTACTGTCTGTAACTAATAACATTTTGTTTAATTGCTGCAAACTATCTTCAATTTGTACAGCTGACTCTGACTCAGCGCTGGATGGCGCTCATCATCCGCCAGATCTTCGGCCAGATGATGATGGTTGCGCGCGCAGGGCGGGCTTTGCAGCTGCTTTGCATGTACAAGAACAATACAAAGGTAAAACCCGTGGTCTAATTAGTAAAAATGTCACATTTAGTGGAGTAATTTTTAATAAATTACAACAAACATGACAGAAAGAAAAGTCAAATATGATGGACTTACCCTACAAATATCCGTCGGGAACTTTTTCCTAATTCCGTTTCACATCGGAATGATTTGTTATAGATTTTATATTTGCCCTTTTCTTTTGCTATCTGTATCCCATGTACTACCATTATAAGCATAAATGAATTGCTCATTTGAAAGTGTTTGAAAGTGTTACATCAAGTCTTGTTTACAATTACGGAACACCAATCATGATTTAAAAATATAAAAAAATGATTTAATCACAAAAAGACCAGGGCCCTGTTTCATACCAAAAAAATCAATATAATGTGTGAGTGTCCAATTATACCATGGCAACAGCTTTAATGCTCCATTCCGATTGGCTGTTGAGTGTTGAGCGACTATAGTTACAATAATTGGAGATTTACAATATTTTGAAAAGCTATATGAAACAGGGCCCTGATGTAAATATTCTGTTTAACTTTATTCACCCAGAAATATGCCGTTGTTCTGTACACTGGACCTATGCAGCAAAGGGTAACAATTGCACAAGATAAGCAAGTAAGTCTCTTTTTTTTGCCTACATTTGTTTTTGTTTTTTACAGTGATATGTTTTATAGGAATGTGAATCGCTTATCATATCTGACTTCGTCAAATTGATTGGCTAACCTCAGTCATGTGATGTTACCATATTTTGTTATGTAACATGTTTAGATACGTGCCATTGTCATGTATACCGTTGAGAAGTTGGAGACTCCATCTAAAAAAAAAATCAAATATGATTTTTATACCAATAATGCTTGTCCTGGATATGAAAATATTTCAAGTTTTAACTTTATACATTCATGCGTCCCTTCATTCCGTAAATTGATATTTTTTTAAAAGGATTTTATGGGGTATATTGTATACAATTCAATTCATAATGGGCATTTTGCAATTGGTCTTGAAAACCATGTAAATAATATCAACGTGTTTAATTTATTGATTAGATTGTCTACAGATTATAATTATATCACTCCACAATTATGTATAATATGCAAACTAATAATAAAATAACAAAACTTAATTTTCACATTTTCTTTCAGGCTAAGAAGACACCTTCTCCAGCAAAAGACAACACTACCAAGAGGACTCACAGTGGATTTGACAGGTAATAACATAGTAAAAAACAAGTCCAATTTGCTCCATTATTATGTTTTCCTGTTTTTCTTTATAAACGAGCAAATATTTCCAAACTTTACTAAAACACTGAATATTTATATAACCATAACCATGGCAGTCTAATTATATGCCTTTTAACCTGAAACTTACCTTTTTAATGTTTAGCTTAAATAAATTGTGGTTGTTATTGTGAAAGCGATAATAATTGTTTTTTGTGTGTGCATATTACCAAAATAAATCAATACTCATAAATTATGTATCTATGCTAATATACTGTTACGATCATACGAATTATCAGTGGCGTAAGTAAACAGCATGTTATCATTCAAAAGGGGATAATGCATTTTGGACACAAAAAAAAACAATATATGGGGTAATAGAAAGCCCGCCCAATAATTTGTTTGCTCCACATTCAGTCCGACCAGACTACGCCACTGCTAATCATGATCACAACTTATACAAATCAACATTAACTAATGTAATAATACTTTTGTTTGTATTGGTAATGATATCTTATTCTAGTCACATCGAAGTGGCCAATATGTTGGCAGAGATGAACCCACGAGGAACAGCTTTCTGCTCGAGGCGGAAACAAAAACTTGCCGCCAGCGCCAAGTTCCTTATTGAACGTAAGTTACTATTTAATGTACCCCTAAGTTGCTATTTGCCCCTAAGCTAGACCCCATGAACCACACCCCCGGCCACACCCCCTCCACCTTCCTCCATTCAGTGGCACTGCCTGTAGCTAGAAACGCCTGCCCCCCTCCCTTTTCCAGTAAGAGGCTCAGACTTAATTGCAGCCTGATAGTTAAGCCATGGTTTAGAAGAAATAATTAATTTGTGAGGTGATGAAAGAACACACATTACACGATCTGACCTAATCCGAGGAACGATTAAAGATCTGAACTACAAGAAATGCATAAAATATTCTTGTGGTCAAATTATTGAGAGGATATGCCCCTGATATTTGGTATGCTTCGTATAATCGACAGGCAGCCAAGAGGTCTTTTGTGCATCGAAAAGCGTACTGATTTCTGAACATATGAATATTTAGAGGAGAATGTAACAAATCCAAAAATATGAGTCTCCCGGGGTGTACCCGGGGATAAAGGGCTCCTTTGCGCCTCCAAAGTTTGGCCCCTGGGGATTGTCCGATGCTTCTATTTTTTTGCGAATGTATCGTGTTTAAAGGGCATCAAGCGTGGGGATGCTACATAGCGGGTCGCCATTTTGAACTGGGCTAGTTTGCGCGCACCGCATGACACTGAGCTAACGTGCATTACGCACCGTGCGCAACGCGCATGCAAGATGGCTCCGCGCATCTCATTTGACGAATCTGAACTACCTTTAACATCGCTCACTGCGGGGTCAGCGAATCCCACTACAATGGAACCACCCATGTGTATCTGACGTTCTTCGGAAAATTTTACTTTGGCTGTTTTGAAAGACGAAATACACGTTGATGCATTGAGGATTCCACCCCAAACCTCTTGCAACTTAACAAATATGTCTTACAGATTACATCATACATATTGATAGCACATTTGAATATGCCAAAGGGCAATTCCACGCCAAAGTGGACATTTGACCAAAACATTTACAAGCATTTTTATGATACAAATTTGGTATCAAATCAAAGCTTAAATTCTATATTTTTGGAATTCAATGAGAAAATTTTAGTTTTACATAATTTTAGTTGTTTTTTTATAATAACTTTATAACCATAATTGAACCCCACAAATTTGACATTTTTGTGAAAAAGTGTTTTGATCCTGTGTTTGTTTTATATTTCCCCAGTTAAGCCTAAAAACCATTATTCTGACTCCTGAGATATGACAGTTTCGTAAAATAGTAAATTTGTATGATTTATTTGATTTGTTATGCTTCAATGACTTCTTATTTTCAGCCTATGAAAATGTCCTTCCGTTACCGAAAAATCAATATTTTTAATTTTGTGGCTCACATAATTGTTAGAGAGCAGACCAATCTTCAGTGCAAAGCAAGTTCAAGTAGGCCTTCCCATTGCTAACAATTGTATTACTCATTGTTTCTTCGTTAATTAATAAATAACAAAAGAAAATGTCCTTCCGTTACCATACACATGGTAACAGATGGACAAGGTACCTCATATTACATATTATGACAACATTTATGTTCAAAAATTTGTCTCTCATATATGAAAACCCAAAATAATGAGACAATACCTGCAATGGCCAGCTATCAGTGGCGTAGCGTGGTCAGACTAGTAATTTTCTGTGTTTCAACCAATCAGATTTGTGCATTTAGAACATTTGATCTGGCTCACAATTGATTTTATCTCTTTCTGCAACAGGGCCCTTGTACCATGATGCCATTTGTCTGGATTTCTATTGTATGGGGATTAGTAGGTCTATTTAACTGTGGTGAGCCAGGGTGTGAATAGGCTCTGATCATGACTTTGAATAGGTCTTTTTTGTATACAATACACCCCTATAGAATTCTTGGACATGGGTGTAGGTCTAAAATAATTAAATTTTACATGAAATTTGCAAACTAAAAACAAGGCTGTAGAAAAAGCAAGAAATAACATATCTCCAATTCTTTCATATGTTGTAGAAATTATATCAAGCCAAGATTTAAGCAAAATAAATTCTCAAAATTATTTGATCCACGAGGTAAAACGGAAGGTCAAAATCTAAGGTCAAAGGTTATCGTATCCAAACTCGCTCATGCATGAACACAAATGGCATAAATGGATTGCACATAACATCCCCAGTCCAATGACACCTTTACAAAATAAATTGACCCAACGGTTAATGGACAATGGCCATTTGAAAAATGGTGCCTACGCCCATTTCTTACAAAACTCCCCCATAAGAATCGACCATAGCGCCAAAACCATTGGGCGGATTGGGCTAAAACTTAAATATTTGCGCTTTTAAAGGTTGAAATATCATACATACCAAATATTAGCAAATTTGAAGGGGGCTGCGATGAAAATTTTCAATTTTTTTAAAGGTGATTTGACATGGAATGACCCTACTGTGTCATATCATACATTATAGTCCATTATGTCCTTCCGTTACCGAACATTGGTCCGCTTTGTGTGAAATAACTCAAATATCTGCGGACAAATTTTAATCAAAGAACAAGTAAATTCTTCTTAACCCTTCAGAGAATGAAATGTGTACCCTTAAAATATTTTGTATTATTTAATATCACAAAGTTTTAGTTAAAACTGATTTGATAACACAACCTTGTCCATTTTAGTGTCCTTCCGTTACCGACCTCATTTGTATGCATATTCAATATTGTGCGGAGATAAAAAAAAAAAAATTATGGGACCTTAAAACTGTATGTTTTGGAAGTATTGTTATCAAAATAGACTGTTCTAACAACACAAGTATTTAAAAATGTCTTTCTTAAAGTTGACAATTTGTGTCTGAGTGTCCTTCTGTTACCATGGATTGACCATGAATAAGAGCCATTGGAGCATGAAATATAGTAAGAAAAAAATAGAAATGTAAATGCTTGTGATGTCCATATGCTATCTATGATACAAACTCATTTTAGACCACAAAAGAGATGTTTCCTTCTCATAAATGGTCTTTAAATTTCAAAATTAATTTTATTGTACAATTCCAATAGACTTTTCAGAGGTCCTTCCGTTACCGTCCTTCCGTTACCGAACACTGGAGTAATTAATTTCTCATAATTAATATACCAATGTAGATATTTTTCTTAAAAGGTGGTGTTATACTCTGTGAACATAAGGAAATTGACTAGTAGCCAACTTAACATGATAAACCTCGTAACTTCACGGAGATTGGGTCATAACTAAAAAACTTTAAAATCCATGTCCATTTTGGCGTCCTTCCGTTACCGGCCTCATTAGTGTCCATATCTAATTTACATAATGCGGTCAAAATTTTAGAAATAGTGGAAATCAAAGGTGTCCCAACAAGGATCAAAGACATGCCATTTAGAATAAAAAATCAAAAGCAGGATCCTGGAATTATTTGATTGAAGTTCCAAAATTGTGTCTGAATGTCCTTCCGTTACCGTGGAATTGCCCCAAAGGCCATATAAATACATTTGAATGAACCCCATTACCAAAACAAGATCAAACAGGGCTTCCACTAACAAATGAATTTCAAAACATTAAATAAACACCCGTCTATAAATCTACAGGGATGAAAGCTAATATAAGAAAATAGCCGAGTGCAGAGGAACCAATATATAATCATTATAACGTGAGATATTTTCGACTCGGTTCGATATCACAACATTAAAATTAAAACCCTTTCGAGTGTATACAGTCATCGTTTTTCTTTTGGTACCAGCAGCCATGTTGGCAACATAATTATTGACTTACTGTTTTTGCCTATTTATTGTCAATATTTTCCATTTATCATGATTATAGACAGGACATCATATATCTTTTTCCCCCATTTTGCTTACTTTTCATTATTTTGTTTTCGTGATTGTTCTTGCACATGCAGATCGACAGGACGTATGCCGCCTGCGCCCACCTCCAACAAGACGCCCCTGTACAGATCAACAGGACGTATGCCGCCCGCGCCCACCTCCAACAAGACGCCACTGTACAGATCGACAGCTGCAGGACATGCAGGACGTACGCCCACCTCCAATAGGACGCCACTGTGGTCAAGAAGAGAGGTATACTTTTATAAAGGAACAAAGTCTTTTAACCCTTGATGAAAATACACACACACAAAACAAAATGGTTGTTATTGTGAAAGCAATACAAATTGTGCCTACAAATTGCCAAAATAAATTAATAATCATAACTATAAAATATAAATCATCAGTATTTATGTTGTTACAAGTGTATTTCTATCACTGAGTTGATCTTACTAATTAACAGTGACGTATAGCTGATATGATGCACGTGCCCACAATAATTATTTGACAAATAAAAAACATGAGGGGGCATTTTTGTTTGCCCCCAAAAAGAAAGAGGGTGTCCCGGTGTGAATAATTGATGCCGCTCCCAAATCAGTCCGACCAGGCTACGCGATTGCTAATCATGATCATGATTTATACCAATCAACATTCATACTAATAATATTTTGGGGGTAATTGTATGTTTTGTTCTAGTCACATCGAAGTGGCCAAGATGTTGGCAGAAATAAACCCGCGAGGGACTGCTTTCTGCTCGAGGAAGAGCCAGAAACTTGCCGCCAGCGTCAAGTTCCTTATTGAACGTAAGTTACTCTAAAATGCGTCAATGACATGTAGTTCATCAGTGAATTATTATGCTGAACGCCATCTCTACATACACATTTCTGTGACTCCCAACCCCCCCCCCCCCCCTTCACCCCTCCCCAGAGTATTGCAGTCAAGATCCTCATTGAATGTAAGTCACTCATAATTTCTTTTCTCCCCGATTGTACAGCACTAAATTATAAAACTGTAATAAAGCGCTTCATACAAATTTACTATTATTATAATTAAATTATTTTTGGAGGGGGGGGGGGCGGCGGGGGGGGGGGGGGGGGTTGGCTGAGACCATGCATGGTTGTAACATATAGTAGCTGTTTCGTAATTGCTTTTGTTTGTCTGTATTCCATTTTTTTTCTTCAGAATTCCAAAATCCTTTGCCCTCTTTTCCTTTTGCTTATAGTTAGTGTTGTTATTGTTCTTGTTGTTGTTCTTATACAGATCGACAGGACGTGCAGGACACCCTACCACCTCCAACACGGCGCCACTGTGATCAAGCAGAAGGGTACTTCAGATATAAGTAAGTGAGCACAATTAATTCAAATTGTCACTAAACATGTTGCTTCAATTATCATTTTCTATAGGAAGGTATATATAATTTTTTATATAAGAAAGGAAAGTGTCCAATTACATAATTAGATAAAGGCACATTTTCAGCAATTTCAAGGGTGCTTTAATTGTGTGTTTATAAAATGAAAGTTACTGAACATGTTTGTTTGAGTATAACAAGTATAACAACTATCTCTTACACAGTGCTTGGAAGGGCACATTTTGTAATTCATTTAAATCATCCCATGCATGCGTGATCATAGTATAATACAATAACTACTATAGACTACCGGGTACTCAACGTGGAATAACAAATTATAGGAATAATATATTGCTATTATATGCGTCTACAAACAAAATATTAACGCCAATTAAAATTCATATTTTACTATCTCCCTCTGACCTTCTTTCTTTCTTTATCTCTTCATTATACAGAAAAGGCCAGTTCTAACTGATGCCCGGCCGGCAGCCCAAGAACGGAACACAAATGGTTCCGTGGGGGGGGGGGGGGGGGGACGGGGGTAATTACAGACTTCAACAGGAGCTCAAAGCAAAGTATGGAGTTTGCCTTCTCACGGATTTAGCAAACATACAAACAAACGAACAAAATGGCAAGCAGCTGAGATTCAACGAACACTTATGAACACTGGCACATTTAAGTTGATTCACCATAGAAGGCTCATAATGCAACGTTCGGACTTTGTTTCATACTGATTAAACAAACAAACAACAAATAACTAAAACTGGCAACAGCTGAAATTCAACAGTAGACATTTGTGAAGGAATACTTATTATGAAAATTCATCAAGGAAGAAGTGGATTTTCAAAACTTCATAAACAAACTTATTGATTCACAGTTGAATCGTTCATGCATGAAAAATAAATATTGAGTATGCTCAAAGAAATTGTGAAAATTAAAAACAGTAGAAAAAAGGGTATTGTGGAAATCATTATAACAATAATGGAAATGAACAAAAAATAATGGTCAACGCATTTCAAATAACGATTTGAAGTATTTTTGATCGTTATTTCAACCACTTTTTGATTGCTTACAAATTCTAGAATGACTTGATTTTCAAACATGGATTTCTCATTTTCTTTACCAAACAATATTATGTCCAACATCACGCAACTAGTGAAAAGGCGATTTGATTTACAAACAAATTTTCATGAATTTTGAAATTACTTGTTTGTCGAAAATATCAAATTGCTAACAGGCAAAACTTTGTCAAAGCCACAGCAACTTGCAATAGGAAATTGATGGCAAGTTTATCTACAAAAAAAATCATCTTCTAATGGATGAAGGGGGGAAATGAATAACAAAATACTTTTTCAAGAAATAATATTAACATTTCAACCAAGCATATATAGGCCGCAAGTAATGTTGTCAACTCAGAACAACTGAAAAAATAAAATTATAGCAAATTTCATTTATCCGATAAGTATCTAAAACAAATATATAATACTAAAAATCACTTGAAACCACCTTCCTGAAATACAACAAAATAGGTTATATGACTAATCCAAGTACCTAATATATACAAACAAAAATCTAAAATTGTAGCAGTGAAATAAAAAAATTTAAAAATTGCTTGAAATACAAATAAAAATTATAAAAACAAAAATTAGTCGATTTCTCCTTCGGTTTTTGTTGTGTTGTTAAATGAAAAGTTGTACTAATTTTGGTGGATAAATTGTGTGTTTTATCAATGAAACTAAGATTTATTGTTTGTATAATAATTGAATGGTAAAAAGAATTGTTTTAGTAACTCACTAAGTATAGGTTGTTTTCATTCAAATAGCAACCATTAAAACTATAGTGGGCGCTTTGTATACACACCTAGAAGATACAACCCTTGTTGTTAAAAATGATTTATTTTCTTTCCTACGTTTATTTTCTTAAATGATTTGTCTGTTGGAGAGATTGGAAGATCCTCGTAACTGTTTATATATATGATTCTGAGTTTTCCAAATAGCTAACTGTATTCTTCTTCGCGCTTTTCCTGCCGTTTCATTTTCAAGGGTGATGTTTTTTTAAATTATACAAATGATGCACATGCTTTGAGTGGATCGGTAAGAATTGGATGCACGAGTTGAACCTTTGAATGGTTTGAACCCACGAGCGCAGCGAGTGGGTTTTAGACCATTTCCGGCCATTTCCAAAGTTAAAAGAGTGCAGACAATTCTTACCGATCCACGAAATATGCCTTTGCAGCATTTGTTTTATAAAATGGGCGCAAAAAATGCGAAAATCAAACTAAAGTGAGCCATGCATCAGTAAAATGCATAAGTAAAATGCATCAGTAAAAACTTTTACACGCTAATTGACTAATCAGAATGCAGGGATTCTTCTACCCATTTTATCACGAGGTATAAAGTGTGAGTCAAAATAACTGACGAAACCGGACTTTAAAGGGGACCACCAGGCAAAGGACAACACATTATTATATGTTTTGGTACCGTTTTGTGATATCAAATAGATACCCAACATTTTGCAAAGGGTTGTGTAATTCATAAACAAAGCAATTCATTTACACCACTTACGGAACCACTGCTATTTCCTGGTTCCATACGGGCCAAGCATTTGCGAGTGCGCCAATGCTATTCACGCGTACGTCAATAGAATCCCGGATGATTCGTTTGCCTTTGAAATGATATATCATACATTTTGATCGCTTTACGCAATTCACGAACGCGATCTTATTATCCAAAGTCATGCAAAAACTACCCGTGTCCAAGTTTGCCATTGTTCCATCATGAATGGATGCGCCTGTTTACCGTTTTTTTTTCAAAAGGACATCATTCAAGACAAAATACCAGCTGGTCGCTAGTGTTTTCATGTTCATCAAAGTGGAAGGGGACCCCCCCCCCCCCCCCCCCCCCACACCATCCTCCCATCAGCAACCCCACTGTTTGGAGGTAGGGCCCTGAATAGGACATGTAGGATGCAGTCATATTTCAAAATCAAACAACAGATGCAACCATTCACAAAACAAGAACACTTCAAACTTGGACACAGGTAGTCTCACACAGGTAATCCCATTTTCTTTGCTCTTTTTCAGTCGTATATCATTTTAAACACAATCTCCCAAGCTTTAATATGAAACCAATATCAACATGGAATTGTGGATTTATAAGCTATTAAATTCCGGTTTTGTTTATTTTGACTCATTCCAATTTCCACCCTCTCAAATTGTCCTGCATTAGCTGGTTGCTCATCATTACTTTGGTCTTGTTGATGTTCATTTGACCTATTAGGTCGAATATTCAGGCTAGGACCAATTTGGTCAAATATCTGTAATTAAATTTTTATCAGTATGGTGGTTATATTGGAAATGATGATGAATAGTGATGGTTCGATCGCACGAACGAGAGGTATCAATTATCATAGACGTCTTTGATGCAGTGTGTGGCGCTGGCGCGCCGAAAACAAATTGCGCGCGTATAGACCGGCAGCCCAGAGGTCTTTTGTGCATCGAAAAGCGTACTGATTGTTGAGCATATGAATATTTAGAGGAGAATGTAACAAATCCAATAATATGAGTCTCCATGGGTGTATCCGTGGATAAAGGGGTCCTTTGCGCCTCCAAAAGTTGGCCCCTGGGGATTGTCCGATGCTTCTATTTTGTGCGATTTTACCGTGTTAATCGTCGATCACGACTCGCCGCGGCGGGGTAAGCGCATCATTAGCCTATCCGATAGGCGTCTGAGCTTTCTGGCAAGTACTAATCGCGTTATGGAGACGAAAAACCGGTGATCTCGAACCCGATGCGCGGAGCGCTGCACGCTCAAACTAGGCATATCGCGGTTAGTACACTGCCGGTAGAACCTGCCAGACAGCACGATGCCTATTAGATAGGCTAGCGCATCATAGACAATGGAGAAATCACTGATGCATGTTACCTTTTTCGAACATTTTACGATGCCTTGGGGATTATATCCAAAACCTCTTGCAACTTAACAAATATGTCTTACAGAGTACAGAATACATATTGGAAACAAATGTCATCCGTTGAATTACCCTACATATGCCTCTGAATGTTGAAGATCGACTCGTTAAAGTTGTCTTTAAACAAATTAGCTTCCACTTTCAGAAATTGTATGTCTGTACGTAAATGTTATAAATGAACCCAGAAGAGACGGACACGATCGCTGCACAAACTCGTAAAGGTCAGTTTTATGTGTGTATTGGCGCCAAAGCTGCATGTAGAGGACAATAGACATTCTCTCGCAGGATCTCAAATCGGCTTATAACACAAAAGGAGGCGACCTCGATAGGTGAATGTGTGTGTGTGTTTGTGTGTGCCCTGTCGCTATGCCATGCGCTCATAATGTTCCTCTGCATTCGATTATTTTCTAGACGGGTGTTTATTCAATGTCATAAAATTAATTGGTAAGTGGAAGCCCTGTTGGATCTTGTTTTGGTGATGGGTTCATTAAAATGTATTTATATGGCCTTTGGCATTTTCAAACGTGCTATCAATATGTATTCTGTAATCTGTAAGACATATTTGTTAAGTTGCAAGAGGTTTTGGATATAATCCCCAATGCATCAACGTGTATTTTGTCTTTCAAAACAGGCATTGTAAAATGTTCGAAAAAGGTAACATGCATCAGTGATTTCTCCATTGTCTACGATGCGCTTACCCCGCCGCGGCGAGTCATGAGTGACGATTAACACGGTACAATCGCACAAAATAGAAGCATCGGACAATCCCCAGGGGCCAACTTTTGGAGGCGCAAAGGACCCCTTTATCCACGGATACACCCAGGGAGACTCATATTATTGGATTTGTTACATTCTCCTCTAAATATTCATATGTTCAACAATCAGTACGCTTGTCGATGCACAAAAGACCTCTGGGCTGCCGGTCTAGTATAGCGCCCTGCCGAACAGCTGATCGTTACGGTATACGTACACTCGCTGACAAAAAAAAAAGTTATAAGCGAAGAAAACGTGAGCTTTATCTTCAATGTTTCATCACTATAATTAATTTCATTTTTATTAATGATGCAAACAACATTGATTTAAAGGGATCTAGTATTCTAGTAACTTTGTTGGCAAGTGCAAAAAGTGTTGTGTGATTAATAAAACGTGTATATTGTATCTGATATGTCCACAAAGTAATGTGTGAACATTTCAAGTTAATTGGATGTTTTTTGGCTAAGATATGAGCAAAAATGCAAAGTGATATTCACAAACTCATAATTATATTGACGATGGACTGCAATATAAAGGTACACAGTCAGTGGCGTAGCTACGGGTGGGCACGGGGGGGGGGGGGGGGCATGTGCCCCCCCCCCCCCCCCCCCCCCAATCGTTTGGCAAAAAAAAATGTCGAACGACCCGAAATTAAGCCAAATGTGTCGTTATCATTCATTATTATCATGTTTTTTTATCAGTTTGAAGAATCCTTCCAAGTGGGAGGACGCGGGCATATATAGCGCCTTAATTATGCGAATTGTCAGTCCCGCGCGCGAGGATCGACATAGAGCGCGTAGGCCTAACAAAGTATTAAACTACCTAGCGCATGATAAATCGTCCACCAGGGAGGGGCCTCTGCATGATCCTGCAGCTGCCTCCCGCTCTTATAGATAATTTTGACCGTTTGACGCCTTCATGCATGCTATAATTATAGGCGCATAGTTGCACTACTTAGTCCAAAATGTCTAGGCAAAGACAAACTTCCTTGATATGACTAATTACTTCAAGCCAAATGCACCCGTTCCATTAATTCATGATGCATAGGCCTATACTGTTGATGATCATGATTGTAAGAGCACCAGTCATCTTCTCCAGAGTCGACATCTGCATTAATTGAGCATAGGCCTACTGAACCTAACCCAAGGGACCCGTGTCGTGGGTCTAGTCACGCGGTGGACGTGGTGTGGCAAGATCGGTAGAGCGCGCGCTTTCTGATCTCGAGATCCCGAGTTCGAACCCTGTCCACTCCGTTTGTCCTTCAGCAAGACAATTAATCCACATTGCTGCTCTCTACCCAGGAGTATAAATAGGTACTTGGTCGGGTGTTAATTAGCCTTCAGCGCCCGTTTGGGCAGCTTGAGCTAGTATGCTCCCCTGGGAGTTGAGATAGTGCACAATATAGTTGTGTGGGTTTGAACTGTACCTGATGACCAAGGGTAATAATGCGCCTCTGAATAGGACACCTAGATAAATGGCGCTCTATAAATGCTATATATTATTATTATTATTACTTGAAAAATGGGCGACAACAGGCGGTGGAAGGGGGAGGGGGGACATGCCCCCCCCCCCCCCCTTCACCCCCTCCATACATTTGAAAGTATGTCTCGGGTATGCACCAAATCGCACAATTTAAAGCCAACAATTTGCAAAAGCTCCCTACAGTGGGAGGGGGACAACCCCTCCCATACCCTCCCCTGCTTGGTCGCTTCGCTCCCTCGCAATGCCCCTCCCACTTTAGAGAACCTTTTGCCCCATTCTTGAAAATGATCCTTCTACATTAAGCGCACCATTTACAGATCCACCCAACCAGACAATGTATGCCAGAAACAACAATTCCACCAGGAGATACACATGGGATCAACAGCGTGAGTTTTAGTGTGTCCACGGGCGTTTGATCCCGGGGGATAGACGATATATCCCCCACTTTTTGATGGGAGGGGGGGGGGGGGGGGTGGGGGGTGGTGGCCTGTACAAGTACAAACAATCCCCACTGTTTTCTTTTAAAAATCTTGACTTACTTACTTATGCCGTCCACACCATCGCCTGGATGTGTGATGGCTTCTGTTTCACAATGGCTTGCCACATCTTCCTGTCTTCGGTCAATCTTTTGGCTTGAGTTAGGGAATGTATGCGTCTAGTAGCACAGTCCTCTTTTACACAATCTGTCCACGTTTTGGCTGGTCTTCCTCTTGGTCGGTTCGCATGTATTCTACCGTTGAGGAGTATTTGTGGATATCTTTGGGGGTCCATTCGATTGACATGTCCGAAGTATCTCAATCTTTTGGTAGTGACTTTATCGTCGATTGTTTCTTCCATATTTAGGTTGTTCCGAATTAATGTGTTCCTGAGCCTGTCAACATGGTCAAGTCTAGTTACTCCCATGATTCTCCTGAGGCATGTCATCTCAAAAGTGTGTAGTCTATTGGCATCAATCTTTTTGAGGGTCCAGGTTTCAGCACCGTAGAGAAGGATGGATAGTACAAGTACTTTATAAAGTTCTACTTTCGTTGTGCAGCGTATGTCCTTTGATGACCAGATTTGATTAAGGGCCTGGAATGCTCCAATTGCATTTCCAATGCGGTTTTGAACCTCCTCTGAACATGATCCTGTTTGTGAGATTGTCCCTCTCAAGTAGTTAAACTTCTCAGCTTGTTTCAGTTTTTCTCCATTTATACTAATATCAATTAGATGTGGTTGCTTGCTAATTACTTGCACTTCGGTTTTGTTGATGTTGAGTTTCAGGACAAAGTTTGAACTTCTTCTGTTGACTTCATCTACTAGAGCTTGTAGATTTCTCTCATTGTCTGCAAGCAAGACGATATCGTCTGCAAATCTTAAATTGTTGATTCTGTGTCCCTGGATCTCTACTCCGATCGTCGTGTCATAGGTGGAATAGAGCATCACAACTTCTAGAACGATATTGAAAAGTTGAGGGGATAGTACACATCATTGCCGTACCCCGACTGATGATTGGAACCAATCTGTTAGTTCGCCATTCACTCGTACAGCACTGCTGGATTGTTTGTATAGCGCTTGAAGAAGGCTTATGTATTTGGAAGAGTATCCAAAAAATTCCATTGCTTTCCAGAGTCCTTCTTGCCATACTGAGTCGAATGCCTTCTGATAGTCAATGTAGCATAAGTACAGGTCTTGGTTCCTCTCAAGGTGTTTTTCAATGATAAGTCTGAGGCTGAAGAGTTGATCAATAGTTGATCTTCCTGGGCGGAAGCCGGCTTGTGCTTCAGAAAGAATTTCCTCTGTTTTCTTTAGGATCCTCTGCTGGAGTATTAAGCTGAAAACATTCCCTGCGTGGCTCAATAAGCTAATGCCTCGATAATTTCCACAGTCTAGCTTGTCTTTTTTCTTAAAGATTGCCTTTCCCCAGTCCGACGGGAATGTTTCCTCATGCCATATCTTGTTGCACAGCTTACGCAGTACATCGATGCCCGTCTCGCCGGCTGCTTTGAGTTCTTCCCCTGTTATGCGGTCGTAGCCTGGTCGTAGCCTGGTGAAAAAATCTTACAAAATGCATAATATCAATAATAATGATAAGGACAATAATGACCATACTTCATGACCATGATTTGGGAGCCATACACCCAGAAGAACATCAGGAAAGTTGAGATGGTTCAACGTCGCTTTGCACGATTTGCCATGAAGGATTTCAGACGAACTAGTAATGTTACTGATATGCTGAGACAACTCCAGTGGAACTCACTAGAGGAGAGAAGAGCTCAACAAAAAGTCTGTATGGTCTCAGTGGCGGATCTACGGGGGGGGGGGGGGGGGGGGGGTTTAGGGGGTTTAACCCCCCCCCCCCCTTGGGCTGCCAAGTGAAAATGTGATGTGCATAGAAAAACGCCATCATGTGTCCAGACCCACACACTATCCGCATCGTCATTGGGTCAAAACCCCCCACCCCCTTAGCAAAAAGCTAGATCCGCCCCTGGGTCTACAGCATAGTCCACAACTTGATAGATATTCCATTGAACAGCTACTTTACACTAACCACTGGTCCTTCTACCCGTGGGAATCCTAACAAGTTCCAAATCCCCTATGCAAGAACCCAAGTCTATAAAAAGACATTTTCCCCCAGATGCAACAAGACTATGGAATTCCCTATACCATCAAATATTGTGGGAAGCACCTCTTTGGATACATTCAAGCAGGAGGTGGCGCAAATAAGGCTCCGCTGAGCCTAACGCGATAGTACGACAATACGCCAACGGCGGTCTGTACTCAAATTGGAAGAAGAAGAAGAAGATACCCGCGAGATCAATTCCATAAGGTACAGTGGATTGAGCGATTGGCTTTAATTTGTGTTCATGAAAAATAGGGTTGATTCATATTTCAACATTTTATGAGGGATATTAAAGGTGCACCTGTAAAGTGTCAGATATTTCCCAAAATGACATTTGAGACTTCAATCCTGTATACAATACCAAAATCATAGCAAGATATGTCCAAATGATTGTGAAAGTTTCATTGAAAAGGAACACTGCTTTCCTGGTTTAAAAAGCGAGAATTTGCGTCAGCTTTTACAACGAATTACTGTATGACGTGTATGAGGTTTATGACCGTTCATTAATGCTCTTGAGCTGAATGATTATCACTGATAGATATCGTCATAATTACTAAAGGGGCATTTGAAAAAAATCTAACCCTACTTTATTCTTCTCTTACCATGCATAAGCCAAACAACACGGTAGAAGAGAAATATGAAAGCTCAAATTAATTTTTGTGGAGTTAGACCTTTACAGGTGCACCTTTAATATACAGCGTGTTTTGGGATGCTATTTTACTTATACAATACAAAGGTAGATATATCGGCATTCAATTTCTAGTATAGTCTCCTTGCCTAAAAATGTATTTTAGAAATACCTTAATTTCAATGAATCTTTTTTTTAAATAACAAATTAAGCCTAATGTCATTTGAATAAATTAACAAAATGTGTAATGTAATAACAAGGGCAAATTATTACCTGTGTGACCTGTAGGAATGACATCACTTGATGCCTTTTATGACGTAACATTGCAAAGGCGCGCGCGCATAGTAACCGTGCATGTGACGTCAAACATAACACAGAAATGCATGCTATATAAAGCGTAACTTTTCTGATTATCATCACATTGATCAACTTCGTTCTTCTGAATTGATTTGAAAAATTGAAATATAAAAATGGCGAAAAAATCGAAATCTCGATTGACCAGATGGTTTGGACGGGTTCTCACTTTTCTGCACCTCTCTTCTTGCCTGTCAATCGGTAAGTTACACCATTTTAATAATAAATTTTAACATTATGTAATTTGGTACTTGGTGGGTTTAACCTCCTGAAATATACTTCGTATCTAATCTAACTGGATGTGGGTAAATCTATGACATTGTTTAAAAACAATATACATTTTTTTTGTTTTGATAATCTTGTTTAGTTTAGGGATAACGTTACAAAATAGTAAAATATATTACATTTCAATAAACAGACCTAAACATTTTACACACTGAAGCACCCATTACAAAAAAAAACAGAAGTTATTTACAAAATTATTATTTTGTTATAAATTACAAAAACATTGAAAGTTCATGTCTATTTATCTTTAAAAACGGTTTCCGGGATTAGTCTCTATACATTTTATATAATTTATATAGCTGAGCAAAAACATTTTGTCCAGAAACTTCCTTTATTAATCGGTTGTCCTGGCGAGAATTATGCGTCTCTGAGTAGTTTAATGAACTACATAGATGGCGCATTTAAACTGCTGGATAAGTTAGTAATAGTAAGTAAGCAAGTCATTCAGTAAGTAAATAACTAAAACCCAGATTTATGCAGTTGTTATCAGCCGTTATTAATGCAAAATGCATTGTAACCGTCCGTCATTATGTGTTTATCTACTCTCAGGCAAAGAGAATGAGGAGGAAGAAGACATCGTCCAGAATGAAGACATGTTCGACAACTCGGACCATTGTGTACTTGCGGTAAGAAACATTTATTAAAAACAAAAAACATGAATTCATACCAATAACATAAAATTATAAAACGCTTATGACAGTATATAGGTATGAGTTGCAATTGTTAAAGGGGTAGTTTAGTTTTGGTAGAGAGGGCGCTGCACATCGCAATTTTTTTGTGAGGTAATGAAAAACTGAGTGTCGAACTTGAGAGAACATGCAATTTTAATGGCAGAATAAACTTTATTTGGTCAAAATCGACCCAGAAACGGCTGAAATATCAATAAATATATCTGATCTTATAATTATTTGGGGCCCAAATAATTAGATGATTTTTTGAAAAAAAATTAAAAATGCTTGCACTTTTTCAAAAATTTTCAAAAGCGTTTTTTGAATGGTTGTTGATGATCTCGCTATTTAATCATTATATCAACAAAACATCACATGCATAATTTTGGTTGAAAATGGTTGAAACCAATGCCTTTTTAGAAAGCGCCCTCTTGTGTTTTAATGGCTCTTTATGAATGATAACGGGCTTTTTGTATACCTTTCGAGCATGGTGGAGTTATAACTATTAGTTTATAATGTTACTGTCCGGGTTTGGTTACTAAAGTTCAGCCTTACCAAAACTGTACTGATATTATATAGAGCTTTCAATTTTACTTTCACGTGTTACATGAAAAATACAGCAAAATTAAACAAATAATTAACAAGATTAAATTAATATTACACTTCCAGGACTCAGCTCAACAGAAGATCCAGCAGACACATACACAGACACAGAGACCTGTCGGACAGAACCAGACACAGACACCTGTCGGACCCAAACAGTGCCCCGTTCCTCTGGTTAGTCAATGTTCAAGTGATCATGTTCTTAGCACGCTTAGTTTATTTCTGATAGTTTACTTGAAACTGTAGTAAATAGAGCTCTTATTATAAATTTCCTACAAACATTTCAATTTAGGTCTAATTTTTTTTTATTAGATGAACAATCAACTCTACAAAACAATCATCTGTGTTAGTGTGTCGGTTTATATTTTGTTATTTTATTTCTTGCTTCATTTTTTCTAAAATTACTTTCAGTTTAATTTTCTCCTGCATTAAAACTGAAAAAAAAAACACCTTACAAATATTCCAATAATCGTTTCATTTCATGTCCACCATTATCAATGAATTAATAAACATTTCTTTTTAGCTCTACAAACCGATCTTGGGCATGTTGGGCCAGAGCTACCGTGACCCTGGACTGGAAGTAAAAGTATGTTTTTAAACCATTCCACGCTTTTTACTTTTAAAGACTTTAATGGCATAGCTACTTGGACGGGTGGGGGTGGACACGACCGATGGCACCTGCCATTACCCCCCCCCCCCCCCCCCAATAATTTTGTTTTATTTTAAATAAATAAAATTTAAAAAAATTAACAAAATAAAAGAATATAAAAACAAATAAATACAAATTAAATAGTAATAATAATTGAACAATATATACTGGGGTTAACATATACATATTGAATAAAGAAATACATCGTGTGTGTACCTAATAATATGATAGGAACAATACAAAGCATAAACATGATAAAGGGCAAATCATTACATAAGTATCTCTATTTTGTTTTGGTCAAGTTGAGATATTTGTGATGAAAGCTGCTGAAATATAATTTAGAAGGAATAAATAGCTTATGTTTGTAGGTTCCTTCCTTTCTTTAAGTAACTCAAATTATTTTTGTTGTTGTTACATCGCACAAAAGTATATAGTCAATTCATAAATCTTGTTGTCGTTGTTCAAGTAGCATGATTAGTTAATTATTGTTTATTGCAAACTTGTATAATTTTCAGATGGCGGAAAGAGATCCCCCGGCAATTACATATCTATGCCTCAAAATCAAAGTGGCATGTATTGCCAGTGTGTTTGACATCGCCATCAATAAATTAACACTCCAATCTGGGGGTGGCAACCAGTTTGCCCTGGTGCGCAGGGGGTATGGATACCAAAACGTAAGTTTTATGAAATGAAGAGAAAAAAATGATTGCAAATGATATATTAATTCAATCCATATTTTCATGTCGGGCCATGTCTTTGGGCCTTTTATAATATGTTCGAGTTCGATTCGAGAATTATTTATCATTAATTCATTGCTTAATGTAGCCTATAGCGTTAAATAAATTGTGTTGTTTTTTTATGTTGGTAATAGGTTTCTTATACTTTTACTAAATATATTTGTCTAACTTCAGGTACATTTTGGACTTCGTCCCAGATAACACTTGTCTTGATTTATTTTCAATAAGTGAAATTTCATCACACTTATTTAAAATAAATAAACTACATTATTTAACTTGTTAAAATACATGAACTTTACTGTCTGTAACTAATAACATTTTGTTTAATTGCTGCAAACTATCTTCAATTTGTACAGCTGACTCTGACTCAGCGCTTGATGGCGCTCATCATCCGCCAGATCTTCGGCCAGATGATGATGGTTGCGCGCGCAGGGCGGGCTTTGCAGCTGCTTTGCATGTACAAGAACAATACAAAGGTAAAACCCGTGGTCTAATTAGTAAGGTTTTCTAATTTAGTGGAGTAATTTTTTAATAAATTACAACAAATATAGAAAGAAAAGTCGAATATGATGGACTAACCTCACAAATATCCGTCGGGAACTTTTTCCTAATTCCGTTTCACATCCGAGTGATTTGTTATAGATTTTATATTTGCCCTTTTCTTTTGCTATCTTTATCCCATGTACTACCATATAAGCATGAATGAATTGCTCATTTGAAAATATTTCGAAGTGTTACGCTTGTTTACAATTACGGAGCACCAATCATGATTTTAAAATATTAAAAAATGATTTAATCACAAAAAGACCAGGGCCCTGTTTCATAAAAAGAATATCAATATATTGTTGTGAGTGTCCAATTATACCATGGCAACAGCTTCAATGCTCCATTCCGATTGGCTGTTGAGCAACTATAGTTACAATAATTGGAGATTTACAATATTTTGAAAAGCTATATGAAACAGGGCCCTGATGTAAATATCTGTTTAACTTTATTCACCCAGAAATATGCCGTTGTTCTGTACACTGGACCTATGCAGCAAAGGGTAACAATTGCACAAGATAAGCAAGTAAGTCTCTTTTTTTTGCCTACATTTGTTTTTGTTTTTTACAGTGATATGTTTTATAGGAATGTGAATCGCTTATCATATCTGACTTCGTCAAATTGATTGGCTAACCTCAGTCATGTGATGTTACCATATTTCATTATGTAACATGTTTAGATACGTGCCATTGTCATGTATACCGTTGAGAAGTTGGAGACTCCATCTAAAAAAAAAATCAAATATGATTTTTATACCAATAATGCTTGTCCTGGATATGAAAATATTTCAAGTTTTAACTTTATACATTCATGCGTCCCTTCATTCCGTAAATTGATATTTTTTTAAAAGGATTTTATGGGGTATATTGTATACAATTCAATTCATAATGGGCATTTTGCAATCGGTCTTGAAAACCATGTAAATAATATCAACGTGTTTAATTTATTGATTAGATTGTCTACAGATTATAATTATATCACTCCACAATTATGTATAATATGCAAACTAATAATAAAATAACAAAACTTAATTTTCACATTTTCTTTCAGGCTAAGAAGACACCTTCTCCAGCAAAAGACAAGACTACCAAGAGGACTCACAGTGGATTTGACAGGTAATAACATAGTAAAAAACAAGTCCAATTTGCTCCATTATTATGTTTTTCTTTTTACTTTATAAACGAGCAAATATTTCCAAACTTTACTAAAACACTGAATAACCATAACCATGGCAGTCTAATTATATGCCTTTTAACCTGAAACTTACCTTTTTAATGTTTAGCTTAAATAAATTGTGGTTGTTATTGTGAAAGCGATAATAATTGTTTTTCGTGCGTGCATATTACCAAAATAAATCGATACTCATAAATTATGTATCTATGCTAATATACTGTTACGATCATACGAATTATCAGTGGCGTAAGTAAACAGCATGTTATCATTCAAAAGGGGATAATGCATTTTGGACACAAAAAAAACAATTTATGGGGTAATAGAAAGCCCGCCCAATAATTTGTTTGCTCCACATTCAGTCCGACCAGACTACGCCACTGCTAATCATGATCAACTTATACAAATCAACATTAACTAATGTAATAATACTTTTGTTTGTATTGGTAATGATATCTTATTCTAGTCACATCGAAGTGGCCAAGATGTTGGCTGAGGTAAACCCACGAGGAACAGCTTTCTGCTCGAGGCAGAAACTAAAACTTGCCGCCAGCGCCAAGTTCCTCATTGAACGTAAGTTACCCCTAAGTTGATATTTAAAGGGGTGGTACAGTTTTGGTAAGGCTGAACTTTAGTAACCAAACCTGGACAGTAACATTATAAACTAATAGTTATAACTCCACCATGCTCGAAAGGTATACAAAATTACAAACGACTAAGTAAAAAGCCCGTTATTATTTAAAAAAAGAGCCATTAAAACACAATAGGGCGCTTTCTGAAAAGGCATTGGTTTCAACCATTTTTCATACAAAATTATGCATGTGATGTTTTAATAATGATTAAATAGAGAGATCATCAACAACTATTTTAAAAACGCTTTTGAAAATTTTTGAAAAAGTGAAAGCATTTTTAATTTAACAAAAAAAAATCATCTAATTATTTTGGCCCCAAATAATTATAAGATCAGATATATTTATTGATATTTCATCCGTTTCTTGGTTGATTTTGACCAAATAAAGTTTGTTCTGCCATTACAATTTCATGTTGGCAACATAATTATTGACTTACTGTTTTTGTCTATTTGTTGTCAATATTTTCCATTTATCATGATTATAGACCGGACATCACTGATCTTTTTGCTTACTTTCCATTTGTTGTCGTGATTGTTCTAGCACATGCAGATCGACAGGACGTATGCCGCCCGCGCCCACCTCCAACAAGACGCCACTGTACAGGTCGACAGCTGCAGGACATGCAGGATGTACGCCCACCTCCAATAGGACGCCACTGTGGTCAAGAAGAGAGGTATACTTTTATAAACGAACAAAGTCATTTAACCCTTGATGAAAACACACAAAACAAAAACAATTCCCAAAGAAGCTTTCATCTTTTATTATGGTTGACTTGTTATTGTGAAAGCAATACAAATTGTGCCTATACAAATTGCCAAAATAAATTAATAATCATAACTATAAAATATAAATCATCAGTATTTATGTTGTTACAAGTGTATTTCTATCACTGAGTTGATCTTACTAATTAAAAGTGACGTATAGCTTATATGATGCACGTGCCCACAATAATTATTTGACAAATACAAAAACATGAGGGGGCATTTTTGTTTGCCCCCAAAAAGAAAGAGGGTGTCCCGGTGTGAATAATTGATGCCGCTCCCAAATCAGTCCGACCAGGCTACGCGATTGCTAATCATGATCATAATTTATACCAATCAACATTCATACTAATAATATTTTGGGGGTAATTGTATTTTTTGTTCTAGTCACATCGTAGTGGCGAAGATGTTGGCAGAAATAAACCCGCGAGGGACTGCTTTCTGCTCGAGGAAGAGCCAGAAACTTGCCGCCAGCGTCAAGTTCCTCATTGAACGTAAGTTACTCTAAAATGCGTCAATGACATGTTGTTCATCAGTGAATTACTATGCTGAACGCAATCTCTACATAAACATTTATGTGACTCCCTACCCCCCCCCCCCCTTCACCCCTCCCCAGAGTATTGCAGTCAAGATCTTCATTGAATATAAATCACTCATTATTTATTTTCTCCCCGATTGTACAGCACTAAATTATAAAACTGTAATAAAGCGCTTCATAAAAATGGACTATTATTATAATTAATTGTTTTTTTTTGGAGGGGCGGGGGGGGGGGGGGGGGGCAGGGGGGGGGGGGGCTGGCTGAGACCATGCATGGTTGCAACATAGTAGCTGTTTCGTAATTGCTTTTGTTTGTCTGTTTTCCATAATTATTTTCTCTTCAGAGATCGAAAATCCATTGCCCCTTTTTTCCGTTTGTTAATGTTTGTGTTGTTATTGTTCTTGTTGTTGTTCTTATACAGATCGACAGGACGGGCAGGACGCCCTCCCACCTCCAACACGACGCCACTGTGATCAAGCAGAAGGCTACTTCAGATATAAGTAAGTTAGCAAAATTAATTCAAATTGTCACGAAACATGTTGCTTCAATTATCATTTTCTAAGGAAGGTATATAAGAAAGGAAAGTGTCCCATTACATAATTAGATAAAGGCACATTTTCAACAATTTCAATGGTGCTGTAATTTTGTGTTTATAAAATGAAAGTTACTGAACATTTTTGTTTGAGTATAACAAGTATAACAACATTACTTATCTCTTATATACACAGTGCTCGGAAGGGGACATTTGTAATTAATTTTAATCATCCCATTCATGAATGATCATTATTATGATACAATAACTACTATACTACCGGGTACTCAACGTGGAATAAAAAAATAATAGGAATTATAGAAATAATTGCTATGCGTCTACAAAAAAAATATTAACAGCAATTAAAATTCATATTTTACTATCTCCCTCTGTCCTTCTTTCTTTCTCCATCTCTTCATTATACAGAAAAGGCCAGTTCTAACTGATGCCCGGCCGGCAGCCCAAGAACGGAACACAAATGGTTCCGTTGGGGGGGGGGGGGGGGGGGGGGGGGGTAGGGGGGTAATTACAGATGTCAGAAGGCGCTCAAGGCAAAGTATGGAGTTTGTCTTCTCATGGATTTAACAAACATACACACAAACGAATGGCAAGCAGCTGAGATTCAACGAACACCTATATGAACACTGGCACATTTAAGTTGATTCACCATAGAAGGCTCCTAATGCAACGTTTGGACTTTTTTTCATACTGATTAAACAAACAAACAACAAATAACTAAAACTGGCAACAGCTGAAATTCAACAGTAGACATTTGTGAAGGAATACTTATTATGAACTTCATCAAGGAAGAAGTGGATTTTCAAAACTTCATAAACAAACTTATTGATTCACAGTTGAATCGTTCATGCATGAAAAATAAATATTGAGTATGCTCAAAGAAATTGTGAAAATTAAAAACAGTAGAAAAAAGGGTATTGTGGAAATAATTATAACAATAATGGAAATGAACAAAAAATAATGGTCAACGCATTTCAAATAACGATTTGAAGTATTTTTGATCGTTATTTCGACCACTTTTTGATTGCTTAAAAATTCTAGAATGACTTGATTTTCAAACATGGATTTCTCATTTTCTTTACCAAACAATTATGTCAAACATCACGCAACTAGTGAAAAGGCATCTATATAGGCCGCAAGTAATGGTCAACTCAGAACAACTGAAAAAATAAAATGATAGGAAATTTCATTCAGAAAAACAAATAGTGAAAATGGTATATATAATATTATATCCGATATAATCTTATCTAAAATAAATAATACTAAAAATCAATTGAAACCACCTTCCTGAAATACAACAAAATAGGTTATTATGACTAATCCAAGTACCTATATACAAACAAAAATCTAAAATATTGTAGCAGTGAAATAAATAAAAAATAAAAAATTGCTTGAAATACAAATAAAACTTATAAAAACAAAATTAGTCGAATTCTCCTTCGGTTTTGTTGTGTTGTTAAATGAAAAGTTGTAGTAATACTTAATTTTGGTGGCTAAATTGTGTGTTTTATCAATTAAACTAAGATTTATTGTTTTATAATGACTCTTGAATGGTAAAAAGACATTTTTAGTAACTCACTATATATGAGTAGGCTGTTTTCATTCAAATAGCAACCATTAAAACTATAGTGGGCGCTTTGTATATAGAAGATACAACTTTTTTGGTTAAAAAATAATTTATCTTCTTTCCTACGTTTATTTTCTTAGTAGATTTGTCTGTTGGGGAGATTGGAAGATCCTCGTCACTGTTTATATATGATTCTGAGAATCTGAGTTTCCCAAATTTCCCCCAAGCTAACTATTCTTCTTCGCACTTTTCCTGCCGTTTCATTTTCTAGGCTATAGGGTGATGTTTTTTAACGAGATATAAAGTGTGAGTCAAAATAAACGAAACCGGACATAAATAGCTTATAAATACACAATTCTAAGGTATCATGTTAAAGCTTGGGAAATTGACTATGAAGTGATATATAATAAATTTTGATCGCTTTACGAACGCGACCTTATTATCCAAAGTCATGCAAAAACTATCCGTGTCCAAGATTGCCATTGTCTTGTTCCATCATGAATGGATGCGCCTGTTTACCGTTTTTTCAAAAGGACATTTCAAGACAAAATACCAGCTGGTTGCTAGTGTTTTGTTTTCATGTTTATCAAGGTGGAAGGGGATCCCCCGCCCCCCCCCCCCCCCCCCCCCCCACACCCTCCTCCCATCATCAAACCCCCTGTTTGGAGGCAGGGGCCCTGAATAGGACATGTATGATGAAGTTATATTTCAAAATCAAACAACAGATGCAACCATTCACAAAACAAGAACAGGTAATCCCATTTTCTTTGCTCTTTTTCAGTCGTATATCATTTTAAACACAATTTCCCAAGCTTTAATATGAAATCAATATCAACATGGAATTGTGGATTTATAAGCTATTCAATTCCGGTTTCGTTTATTTTGACTCATCCCAATTTCCACCCTCTAGCTCTCAATTGTCATGCATCATTACTTTGGTCTTGTTGATGTTCATTATTTTGACCTATTAGGTCGAATATTCAGGCTAGGACCAATTTGGTCAAATATCTGTAATTTTAATTCTTATCAGGATGGTGGTAATATTGGAGATGATGATGAATAGTGATGGTTCGCACGAACGAGAGGTATCAATTATCACAGACATAGCTATAAAAAATTAACCAAGGAGGTACCTCCTTGCTATAACTAGGTGCATGCAGTGTGTGTGCATGGCGCGCCGAAAACAAATTGCGCGCGTAGCGCCCTGCCGAACAGCTGATCGGTACGGTTACGTATCATACATTACGTGTAATATGTATCTGACTTGAATCTTGGATTGTTGAGTTCGTACCTGGGAGTTTACGTTACGCGGTGGGTTTACGCCCGGTTTACGTCCCTTTTTTGCTCACTGTCTCTACATCAGTCGAACTGTTATTGTATAAGCATTAAGCACCGTATCATCTTATTTTAATGGTGAACATTATCGTCAATTTCTTGGTTCTCTTCTACGTACGGACGCGGAACGAGGCACTAAAACTAAAAGTCGAAGTGCAGTGAGCGAAATACCAGATATAGTGCACCCGCCCACGCCCCGGTGGGTAATTGCCCCGACCCTGCGCTGGTGGTGACCGGTGGTGGTAGCGCTGGCACTGCACTGCACTGTGTGTGCCGCACCTACCTTCAGTTCTGTGCATGTTGTATTGCGGTAAGTTATTTTCCTCTATCTATCTACATGTTTGACAACCGAATCAAGAGAGTAGATCTATTAAATTGTAAATGAAATTCAAGTAAAATGGACGGTTTTCATGAACAATTTAATAGCACTTAATTGTTGTACATGAATGTAATTTCATAATAACTTTGTTGACATGTTTCATCATCATGTTTGTTTGACTTTGATACAGACTTTTCATACTAAAACTTTGATTTCATTCAGATCAGTTGGTCTGTTCTAAAGTTGTACTCAATACGGTATTCTATTGTCAGCTGCATAAGCGTATGTTGTAATAAATATCTCTCATCAATTTAACTATTTTTGGCAATTTGTATCTGTCGGTTGTGTATAAACGTCACTAGTTAACTGCATAAATTTACAATCCTCACCATCTCATTAAATATGCGATGGATCAAAACTTAAGTTTTCATTTATTTTGTAAACTGTTTTACTTATGACTATGAAAAGGAATAAAAGGATCAAAGTCGTTTATAATAACAAAATCTTATTTCCCGGGCGGTATTTCCCACTTCCGATTTTCATTGCCAACCCTGGGTGCATGGCGCGCCAACGGCCACCAGAAATTTAATTTGACCAGTGGAAACTCTTGTATTGGCCACCAATGAATTAGGGTCTAGAACACACATGTGTTTATGCCTGGTAGAGTCTATCTGATGGCAGAGCACCAATTAAAAATAAAGGGATAATTGAATTACAGCTCTTGTTTGGTGAAGTTTACTGCAAAGATCCAGTTTATTTAAGAATCATGGAGCGGAGGCTACAGGTCATGTGAGATCAAAACCTTGGAATGCCATTGCCAGCCAGGCAGTTTTATTGATTCACCCAACATGATCTCGCCTTACAATTGAAGCTCTTTGGTTTTACAGTTCTGTGTTCTGTTCTGTACAACTTAATGCATGTTCATACAAGAACATGATCATTATCATGCAACGTTATACATACATGTGTACATGTCAATTAATCTTGACTAGAGTATGTTTTCCATAATTAACTCCACACTAACTTTATTCTCTACTGGTCTGTTCGGGCAAGTAAAATCGTACTTGCCCTCTTACTTCTAATTCTATTTGACAAATAATTTGGTTGCCCAGTTAGCCAACCAAACAAGACTATTAATGAAATTTCACTTGCCCGACATCAATTTGTATTTGCCCTGGGCATTAGGGCAAGTGTCGGTGTCGAGACCTGCCAAATACTAGGCTGCACATTAACTACTTTTTTTTCTTTCTAGTAGCCCGATTGATTGCAGTATGTATTTTTAAAAATCTGTTTTTGGCAAATAAGAATAAAAAGAAAAAACAAACTTTTCTTTTCAACTATCTCCTATTTTAAAGATAAATGCTCATTATATTGAAGTATTCAATTAATATATTGATTGCAGGTACTTGGTATTAGATGAGATTGGCATGTAGGAAAATATCATTTTCTTCCTGGGCTACATTTGCAGTGATAACTTTAGTTGCCTAATCAGGCCTCCAAAATATTGTTTTTCTTCTGAAATCTTACTTTTCCTCTTTGGGTATAAACTTCCTTGAATTCCCTTCCTCTCTAATAAGAACTTGCTCATCTTCCTCATTATGTTCAATTTTTACTCCTCTTTCCCCATACCATCTCGTCCTCCCCTCCCTGCTCCTCCTCTTCTTCATCTTCCTCCCCCTCTGGCCTCTTCTCCCCCTCCTCTCCTCCTCCTCCTCCCCTCGTCCTCCCTTCCTCCTCCTCCCCTCGTCCTCCCTTCCTCCTCCTCCTCCTCCTCCTCCTGCTCCTCCTCCTCTTTCTCCTCCACCTCCTCCTTCCTCTCCACCTCTTCTTTTCCCTCTCTTCATCTCTTCCTCCACGTCTTTCTCCCTCTCCCCTCCTTTTTCCCTTCCTCTCCTCCTTCTCCTCTTCCTCCTTCTCCTCTTCTTTATCCCTCTCTTCACCCCGCCCCCTCCTCCTCCTCACCTTCCTCCCATACTTGTTCTTCCTTTGTCCACATATCGTCCCTTTCTCTTTGTTGGATGTGCTTCTGTGTTGATATTCCACTAAATTCTCCCCTTTCTTCTCTATTATGTCCTCCTCAACATCTCATTTTGGTCTGCATATTCAGCCCCCTCATCTCCTTATAGAGTGTGTCAGATATATGCAGTGCTGATGAAACACATTAGAAATCTGAGTATGTGCGGCATTGATTTTGTCTCAGATCTCCACTATCTTGCCCGGCCAAATGCTTGCATCTGGATCGGTATACATTTACATCAATACATTGAATTTGAAGGGGTCCATTCATGTTACACATACATGTATACAGCGTTACATTGTAAGTAGCTTGTAGCACGTCATTGAGCAAGGCATTTCTGTACCAATTTAATGTCAGGGGTTAGCACTAGTACCCGATGGCCTTGGGCTAAAATTTGATGTTTGGTTAGCAAAATATCAGGCAACTCGGGTCACTGTGTGAAAAATATTTTCTACAAGTTTATCTCATCTAGATTCAATCATTCAATCGAGTTAGAAATTTGTTCACGAGTTAAAGTGTCTTTAAAGAAAGCTAGGTTTAGTGTTGTAAGCTCAATATCGTAATTCAGCTAGATTTTAATAAACCTTGTGAATCAAAACTACATCACATTCAAACACTTTGAAATTGAATGTTTAAAAAAAAAAAAAAGTATATATCACCTAGACGCTTCATTTCAACTGTATGTTTGCTGCCTGCAAAAGCTATGGCATTTTCAGGGAAGGACCGTATAGCTAGCAAAGACTGCCTAACAAGCTGTGAAGTTTTGGCCCAATCTCAGCGGCGCGCATTTAACTTTCAACTGATATTACTGCATTTGACGATACTAAGGTTAGATTTTACCACAAACGCCCTTACGCAATATTGATCAATTAGTTTGATCAAATTGTAGATGCTTGCGATAACTTTCCCAATGCTGATATTTTGCTTTAAAGCCATTGGGAAGATCTATACAAATTAATGCTTTTTGATTATAAGGTCAATTGTCGTAATTTAACTCATAACTGGTCCTTAGTATACCAGAGTTAGGATCTGCATGTATAAGTATACAGAGCTTCTGTTATACCAAAAATTAAATCATCTCAAGTTGGTAATTTTAACTTAAAAATTTGAATTCTTTGATCCATTTAGACTGAATTTGTGTGCAGTGGCCTAGCGTGGTCGGACTGATTTAGGCGCGGGGGGAATGTTGGGGGGAAACCTTAAAAATATGTATTTGTTTGTTTTGTTATGTTCCCCTTACGTTTGTTTTTATTGTTTTATCCAAATTATTGGGGGGGGGGGGGGGGGGGAGGCACAGCCGCACAGCCCCCCCCCCCCCCCCCCCCCCCAATCTGTAGCTAAGCCACTGTTTTTTTGCATGCCAAGCTAGCCCTTTTTGCGTTGCAATAAACTTAAAATTATTGTTGGGAGGTCAATTGCATGGAAGAGTTTTCAGTTTTACAAAAATAAATGAAAGACCTTAGCAGCCATGGCAATATTTGCCTTTTCTCATAATCATACCAAATTGCTAGAATTATTGAATCAAACGGTGCCTTCGGTTATTATGAGGCAGCCAGGCAGCTCAGATATAAATTGATAGATGGATAGATTGGTTGATGGATGATGTACATGGATGGATATCTTGGATGGATGGATGAATGAATGATTGATTGATTGACTGATTGATTGATTGATCGATTAATTGGTTGATCGATTGATTGATTGATTGAGAGATATATATAGATAGATAGATAGATATATAGATAGATAGTTAGACAAAAATTTTAAGAAAACACCGTAAGAAAACTATGTTTTCTTACTGTGTTTTCTTTAAATTTTTGTCTAACTATTCACCACACCGACGCAGACCAACCTTTTGAACTCTATAGATAGATAGATAGATAGATGGTTGGTTGGTTTGTCACAAATATTTAACTTTTATCCTTCATCATGTTCACGTTCTTATAAATGACAAACAATTTGTGCCTGTTCTGGGTAAGAATTTCTGTTTTACCTCTTTCATCCAAGGGGAGAAATAGACATTTAAAAGAAAATCTGGATTCTTCCCATATTTCTTTACAACAATTATGATTCTCATCTCTGACATCACATAGTGACATACACATGTTCGTGACGAACACAATTTGCCTCAGGAGGAGGAGAAAATTATAGAGAAAAAAAGAATGTCTAAAATATTTTTCCATATCAACTTCTAATTTTCCTCTCCATAATGTCATACGTGTGCAGTTAAATAACAGAATATGCGATTAGCCCGACCCAAAATTAACAGTTCTAAAGAAATTTAGAGAGAAAAAGAAAGTCCCAATTGTGTTCTCAGTTCTCACTTCATCTTTCCATTTTCTTTATAGCAATTACGACTCTCATCCCCACCGTCATGCATAAACATGGGTATGGCGAACACAATTTGCCTGATCCTATTATAGAGAGGGAAAAATAATTAGTGGTGTAACATGGTCCGACTGATTAGGAGGCACACTGAATGTATTTTTTATTTGTATTTTTAAATGATTGTCCTCCTATTATTATTATATTTGTTTATCATTGCGGGGTCAAGTCCCCCCCCCCCCCCCCCCCACTCCCCCCTCCCTCCTCCCCCTTCCCTCCTCCCCCTTCCCTCCTCCCCCTTCCCTCCTCCTCATAGATACTCCACTGGAAATAATTGGGGGTCAAGTGCCCCCATGCCCCCCCCCCCCCCCCCCTCCTGCTCGTATATTCTCCACTGGAAATAATATTAAGAAGGAAATGGAAATCCTCATCTACATTTTCCCCCTACCTCTTGTCATTTTGTCTGAGAGGGAAGCAATTTGGCTGATCCGATTGCTTACGCACCACGTGACGACACTGGTCGGCGGCGGCGGCGGCTTTCGTCTGCCAGGATTTGTGTAATTTGCAGAAGTTGCTGTGGTAATCCGTTATGATGAATGTGGGATTCAGTGCTAGACTCATCCATCATTGTTTAGTTGTGTTGGACGATATTTTCCCCTACTGTAGGGGCGGCAGTAGGGCTACATACTAACTCAATATACAGTTTATATTTTACCATACAAATCTTTAAATGCACGTTCTATCTCTCCTTCTGTATCTATTAGATATGTTTTAATGGTTGCACTTTGAATATAGAAATTGTTTTATTCAACATTAAAAATACATAAAATGCCTCAATAGTAAAATGTGTGTGTGTTTGTGTGTGAGATTTGTTTATATTTATTACAACTTCCACGTTTCTTGCTTTTGACCCCAAAACAAAAGCAATTTTTTTGGCTTGCTTGTAAGTAATGACTCCACAATTTACTGGCCCCAAATCACACTTTAAATTGTAAACTCCTATAAATATTTGTAAGGTTTTTTTAATTGATAAAATAAACTGTAAAATTGTGGATAAGGCTTGAGATTGAAGATTAATAAGACTTTCTCATTTTGTCATTGACGGGTTGAAATTCTAGTTTCCAAAACTGATTTTCGCTTGCCCCGGGCAAGCACGCAAGTGGGTTTTTAGAGCCTTGAGCTGAGGGGCTTGAAATAAGTACGGGGCCACTGGCCTTGGGCCACTAAAAATTAACTCTGGGCTACCAATTAATGCCAAATTCTACTTGCCCTTATGGACAAGCAAACATAACAGAATCTGTGATTTATTTCATTGATTGGGACCATGGGATTTATAATGTAGGTTTTTGCGCCATTATCATTTCTGAAATCTTAATTTTTCTTGCCCGAATTGGCCACAAGGAAAAAATATTAATTTTGAGAACTAATTAAAGGACCTAAAGAATACAACATACTTTGACACTTATTCCATAGTTGATGACTTGTAAAATAGGTCTGCCGAAAAAAAATCCATACAAATAAACACAGTAGTGATTTAAGACTAATTTTCTGATGCCAAATCTCACTTAGCAGCCAGTTTACGCCCCACCCACATTTTGAGTCCGGAATCGGCAGCGTGATTGACATGTCATTGACAATTCATTGGTTTACGTCATGACGCGTCATCTACAGAATTTAGTTCATTAGTCCGTTCTTTAGATGACGTCACATTTTGGCGATTTAAAAGGGGCGTTCCCAGGACAATTAGATATTTACTAATTACCCCAAAATTTATTGATTTCATGAGAAATGACTGCCAAATTCTTTTTCTTTGGGAAAAATTACGTATAGAGAGCCGAATTGTGAAAATTAGGCCATCTAGACGCTGTAGTTCTTTTAATGGGAAAAACATGTTGATAACAAGAAGAAGAGGAAGAGAATGGAAGAGAAAGAATGAAGAAGAGGATGTGAGCAGGATCAGAGCAGATTCCTTATTACGAGAAAAAAAATCCTCTTCATAAATGTTTGCCAACACTCTCAAAGTTCATTCCATCCCCATGTGTGACATGTTGTGTCGGTGTTTGCGGTGCGTCAGCCTCAAAACGTCCACCTTAATAACGCGGAGCAGTAGTAAGATGGAAATTAAAGTCGTGTCGAACACGGAACGTCTCCCCCGGCAACACAACAGTTAGGACTTACATGTACAGTAGGTAGCAGATGGTATGTGTTTGATTGACACAAGCGCCGCAGGATATGAATTTCGTTCAAACAGAGATGTTTTTCGCAGTCACAGAGTAGAGCCTGGTTGCTTTGTTTGAAGAGCTATCTGTCGTGGGATCCTAGCGCCCAAAGCACGCAGCCGGCTCGGTGAAGTATAGGTTGTGATATTTAGGTGGATGAGAGTAAGTCATGTCGCTGCACATTTATATCTTGCTGGAGCCGAGGTTGGATGGTCTGGCTAGATAATTGTGAAGAGTGCATACTTAAAGGTTGGAAACATCTCTAATTGGCATCTTTACTCTAACCATTTGTATGTTCAAGTATTTTTGGTATTGTGTGCACTTGTTATTTTGTATGTGTTTTTATAGTATGTCTTTTGTAATGATGAACGTATTTGTGTACATTGTGCACATACATTGTGCTAATTTAAACACAAAATATAGTCTGTTTTTGTGTGTGTTTGTGTTTTTAAGTTTTTTATGCTTATATGTATTTATTTTTCAAAATTGTTGTCTTTAGGTGGTACGTTGTGCATTCTGATATATTGTGAATTTTATATTTGTTTGAAAAGTGTGACTTCTTGTATGTTTTTATTTTCTTTATTGAAAGTTAGGTAGCATTTATAAAGAAATGCAAGAGTATTAAAGGTGTACATTTTTATGTACACAGAAAATTGAAATATTTGTCATCTTCCAAGCTTCATCACTGGTTGAAATGATCACAGGTACCCTAACTGTTTGCGGGTAGTGGCCTGGCTGCCTGGTAGATCAAATAATCTCAAACTCTCTTCTCTTTTATTCTCATTTTGTCATCTGTTATCTATTGTTATCGTTGTTATCTGTTCCAATCTCATATTTTTGTCAAGTTCCCCCAGTTCATTAAGTTCATTGAATTCTGTCCTATCTGTCAGTTGTTGTGGCTCTCATTATGAAGCAAAGCGTTTCTATTTCTGCCCGTACATATATTTTGATCGGAAATGAATAGAAGGAAGTAGGAATTGCATTGAGCAAAATAGCAATCAAGTACTTTAGTTATCATAAACAAAACCTACGTGCCAAAACCTACGTGCACTATCTTTTTCTGTACTGGCCTGTTCGGGCAAGTAAAACCATACATTTTGAATGTTTACTTGCCCCAATATAAAATGTACTTGCCCCAATATAAAATGTACTTGCCCTCTCCTTTCTAGGAGAGATTTACATGTATGACATTACATTGTTGAACAATTAATTAGTTGCCGGATCGGGCAATCAAAAGTAACAATGATGTGATTTTACTTGCCCAACACCAATTATTACTTGCCCCGGGCAAGTGGGCTAGTGCTGGTGTCAAGGCCTGTGATAAACACGACAATCTTCCGAGCTACATTGCATGTGTCATGTGATGGATAAAATAGTTCCTTATTAAGATGCTGATTGTGCCTCACATCAATCACCTTACCAATAAAGTTGTATACATATCTCGTTTATTTTGAACAATTTGGCCTAGAAATGGAGGCATTTATTTCCCTTAAGATGTTGATTTCTTCGTATGGGTTATGGCACATTTACAAGATCTGTACAAATTTGTTCATGATCATCGATCAATCATGTCAACCCATGAAAAGTTGTACCTCATATATTCTGAACAATTGGGCCTAGAAATAGAGCCATTTGATTTCCCAAGTTGATTCTTCTTAATACAGAACTCACATTTAGTTGATCGTTCATCATACCATGTTTGCAAAATTTTCCCACACAATCATTGATCAATGAGGGTATATGATGTTGGTAAATTCAACAACGGTAGATAAGTGAATTTGTATTGGTTCTACCAATGAGGTTACTGGCCCATATACATGTAGATGTAGCAGGTGAGGCCCAACGCTAGCATGATATAGAAGGTAGATATAAGGAAAACATTATAAAGGAAGAGAAAGAACGAAATGGGAGAGGGAGAGGGGGAGAAAGAAGGTTAATAGAAGGAAAACAGAGGGAGAGAAAGAATGAAATGGGAGAGGGAGAGGGGGAGAAAGAAGGTTAATAGAAGGAAAACAGAGGGAGAGAAAGAATGAAATGGGAGAGGGAGAGGGGGAGAAAGAAGGTTAATAGAAGGAAAACAGGGAGAGAAAGAATGAAATGGGAGAGGGAGAGGGGGAGAAAGAAGGTTAATAGAAGGAAAACAGGGAGAGAAAGAATGAAATGGGAGAGGGAGAGGGGGAGAAAGAAGGTTAATATAAGGAAAACAGAGGGAGAGAAAGAATGAAATGGGAAGGGGAGAGGGGGAGAAAGAAGGTTAACAGAAGGAAAACAGAGGGAGAGAAAGAATGAAATGGGAAGGGGAGAGGGGGAGAAAGAAGGTTAATAGAAGGAAAACAGAGGGAGAGAAAGGATGGAAGGGGAGAGGGAGAGGGGGAGAAAGAAGGTTAATAGAAGGAAAACAGAGGGAGAGAAAGAATGAAATGGGAGAGGGAGAGGGGGAGAAAGAAGGTTAATAGAAGGAAAACAGAGGGAGAGAAAGGATGGAAGGGAGAGGGAGAGAAAGAATTAAATGGGAGAGGGAGAGGGGAGAAAGAAGGTTAATAGAAGGAAAACAGAGGGAGAGAAAGGATGGAAGGGGAGAGGGAGAGGGGGAGAAAGAAGGTTAATAGAAGGAAAACAGAGGGAGAGAAAGAATGAAATGGGAGAGGGAGAGGGGGAGAAAGAAGGTTAATAGAAGGAAAACAGGGAGAGAAAGAATGAAATGGGAGAGGGAGAGGGGGAGAAAGAAGGTTAATAGAAGGAAAACAGGGAGAGAAAGAATGAAATGGGAGAGGGAGAGGGGGAGAAAGAAGGTTAATATAAGGAAAACAGAGGGAGAGAAAGAATGAAATGGGAAGGGGAGAGGGGGAGAAAGAAGGTTAACAGAAGGAAAACAGGGAGAGAAAGAATGAAATGGGAAGGGGGGAGGGGGAGAAAGAAGGTTAATAGAAGGAAAACAGAGGGAGAGAAAGGATGGAAGGGGAGAGGGAGAGGGGGAGAAAGAAGGTTAATAGAAGGAAAACAGAGGGAGAGAAAGAATGAAATGGGAGAGGGAGAGGGGGAGAAAGAAGGTTAATAGAAGGAAAACAGAGGGAGAGAAAGGATGGAAGGGAGAGGGAGAGAAAGAATTAAATGGGAGAGGGAGAGGGGAGAAAGAAGGTTAATAGAAGGAAAACAGAGGGAGAGAAAGGATGGAAGGGGAGAGGGAGAGGGGGAGAAAGAAGGTTAATAGAAGGAAAACAGAGGGAGAGAAAGAATGAAATGGGAGAGGGAGAGGGGGAGAAAGAAGGTTACTAGAAGGAAAACAGAGGGAGAGAAAGGATGGAAGGGAGAGGGAGAGAAAGAATTAAATGGGAGAGGGAGAGGGGAGAAAGAAGGTTAATAGAAGGAAAACAGAGGGAGAGAAAGGATGGAAAGGGAGAGGGGGAGAAAGAAGGTTAATAGAAGGAAAACAGAGGGAGAGAAAGAATGAAATGGGAGAGGGAGAGGGGGAGAAAGAAGGTTAATAGAAGGAAAACAGAGGGAGAGAAAGGATGGAAGGGAGAGGGAGAGGGGAGAAAGAAGGTTAATAGAAGGAAAACAGAGGGAGAGAAAGAATGAAATGGGAGAGGGAGAGGGGAGAAAGAAGGTTAATAGAAGGAAAACAGAGGGAGAGAAAGGATGGAAGGGGAGAGGGAGAGGGGGAGAAAGGAGGTTAATAGAAGGAAAACAGAGGGAGAGAAAGAATGAAATGGGAGAGGGAGAGGGGGAGAAAGAAGGTTAATAGAAGGAAAACGGAGGGAGAGAAAGGATGGAAGGGGAGAGGGAGAGGGGAGAAAGAAGGTTAATAGAAGGTAAACAGAGGGAGAGAAAGGATGGAAGGGGAGAGGGACAGAGAGAAGAAGGGGGTAGATAGAACCTTGGACAATATATATAGAGAGAAAGAATTGAAGGTTAGATGGACAGAGAAAGAAGGAGGTCAATAGAAGGACAAAATAGAGAGAGATAGGATGGGAGGGGAGAGGGAGGGGGAGAAAGAAGGGGGTAGATAGAAGGAAAATATATAGAGAGAGACAGAATGGAAGGGTAGATGGACAGAGAGAAAGAAGAAGGTAGATAGGAGGAAAACAGAGGGAGAGATAGGATGGAAGGGGAGAGGGAGGGGGAGAAAGAAGGGGGTAGATAGAAGGAAAATATATAGAGAGAGACAGAATAGAAGGGTAGATGGACAGAGAGAAAGATGAGGGTAGATAGGAGTAAATTATAGAGGGAGGGATAGGATGGAAGGGGAGAGGGAGGGGGAGAAAGAAGGGGGTAGATAGAAGGAAATATATAGAGAGAGACAGAATAGAAGGGTAGATGGACAGAGAGAAAGACGAGGATAGATAGGAGGAAAACATTATAGAGGGAGAGATAGGATGGAAGGGGAGAGGGAGGGGGAGAAAGAAGGGGGTAGATAGAAGGAAAATATATAGAGAGAGACAGAATAGAAGGGTAGATGGACAGAGAGAAAGAAGTGGGTAGATAGGAGTAAATTATAGAGGGAGAGAAAGAAGAATGGAAGGAAAGAGGGACAAAGAGAAAGAAGGGGAAGATTCAGATAGCAAGAGATAACGAAAGAAGGGAAGGGGAGAAATCGTTTTATAGAAGGAGATGAGATTTCAAGTAGTAGAAGCCATGGAATAGATACAGATCTGAAGAGATAGCAAAAGAAAATGATAGAATGGGAGGAAGAATTGTAGGGTATGTATAGGGAGAGAAGAGATATAGAAGGTGGGGGTTGGGGGGCAGAGGTGGGGGCGGGAGAAGGGCATGTAATAGGTTAATATCTTCAGGAGATAACTCCAAAATGATTTTTTTTAAAGAGATTCTTGATTTCTGGTTCTTTAAAAGAAAATATCTCCTATTGTTTTTGTTTTACCTGTTATCTTCAAGTTTCTGAAGTTCCCATTGATTTTGTTTGTAGCCCACCAGCTTCCCGTATGCAATGTGTTAATTGCTATTTACTCCATGTGAAAGTCCTGTTAATTCAGCTTTCAAAATGAGTAAGACTGGTCTCCAATCCCTGCATGTTTGTATTTAAAATTGCAATAAAACAGGCATGAGATTTCTCTGCCGATTTGCAGATTTTTCACCATTTTTCTTTTAAATAAATGTAATTTAATCTAAATATACAACTACAAATATTTTTCTCGTTGGCTTGAGCAATAATGAGCATTTATATGCAATGGAATAGGTTCCTTTTACACACAAATATCCAAAAGTTTCTAGCAGAAATCAAATTGCAAAAATAATACAAAATGGTCAAAAGGAAACAAATGAACAGAGATCACTTTGCCCATCGCACCTTACTGTGTGTTCAAGGCTTCAAGCATGTTTGCATATCAGTAATTGTACTTGTACACATGCAAGTGTCCACTACGCACGTGAGTAAACAAGCATTTAAATTTACATAATATCCATGCTTCCTGCCATGCATTATTATTGAATCAGTAGAGAGGTCATTCCGTATCGGTTACGGATGGTTAAAAGGAAGCATTACCCCTTATCAACAGCCCACTTCATCCCATGTTTCTCGGACGGATGATTCCACGCCTCGTATTTACTCATTGATCCATCCCCCCCTCAGGCGGGGTATCCCGTGTCCAGTTTGAGTGCTTCTGTAATTTAACATATAACTTGTGCAGATTGATTTCAACCTGTGTCATCTAGACCTCTACAGTGTATAGTGTATAGTAGAGTATGTATGTATGTTTAGACTTGTTAACCCCTTGCTTACGGGAACGTGTTGGGTTTACGTACAAAGTCTATGGGGATTTCAGAATGAACAGGTTAAAAGCTAAATTAGTTCTGTAATTAAAAAGTATAACTTTGGGAGATTTAATTCAACCTGTATAATTATCCCTGTAGTTTTTAGATGAGTTCATGTGTTGAAATATTAAACTTTAGTTGTTCTGTAATTTAACATGACTAGGGCCCCGTTGCAGAAAGAGATACGATCGATTGTAAGTTGCAAAATTGTAAGTCAGATCACGTGTTCAAGATGCGCAAATCTGATTGGTTGAAACGCATACATTTTCTGACTTACAATCGATTGTAAGTATACAATCGATTGTATCTCTTTTTGCAACGGGGCCCTGGAGAGATTCATTTTCACTGTTTTTTCATAAAATGGTCTAGTAAGGCAACTAACATTTGTTTTCAACTACAAGGGAAAAATCAAACTAAAAATTTTTTTCTTTCAATCTAGAAACAAGCTACAAATTTGCCAAGCAAATTGAGCTACATAGCACACTAATTTTGTTTTTGTTTCACCATGATTAGTTTTTCAAGGGCAAGTAAACTGTCAAAAGTGATGATTTCACTTGCCCAAATTGGCAAATTTAGAAAAATGTTTTGTATTGTGGCTTGCTGACAGTATCTGCTTCACTCCTCTCCAACCCTTTTCCCCCCTGGGTTTAACATCTCGAACTTCATACTGCATTTATCTCAGAATGCTAAACTGGATGTGACTGTCTGTAATGGATAAGTCGCTGACGCAAATCACAATTTGTCACAATTATCTTTGCCATATCCTGCACATTATATTTGCCCTTGGAACTTTTGGTTAACCCATGAACTGCTAAGGGCCACTTTTCTGGCCTTAGAGCCCTAAAATCCTATATTATGTCAATTTTTCTTAAAGGGATACCTTCTTGTAATTTCAAAACATGTTATTTGGTTGAATCATATTTAGTACTATCTAAAAAAACAAAGAAAAAATTATGTTCCATCAAAAAGTGACATTTTACAGCAAAAAATGATGTCGAAATTTGTACCAAATTTGTCCATTATTTTTCAATACACCAAGTTCTTTGTTGTTGTTCTGAACGGTACATGTAGATAATGTAGGCTTTAACTTGTAACTGTTCTAGCGAGTAGCGATCTACAGTCAAACCTGTCTTCGTGGCCACCTGTCTATATAGCGGCCAACCTGCCTTTAGTGTCCACCAATATTGATCCCCTGCAGTGGAAACCAATGTTACGTAACCTGTCTTTAGAGGTCACCTGCCTACAGTGGCCAGTTTTCTAGTTTCCCTTAGGTGGTCACTATACACAGGTTTGACTGTACTTGTATATTAAGACCACCTGTCAATAAAGGCCAGTATAATCTTGACTCCTTAAGGCAGTCTCCTACAATTATGAGACCTACATGTACATGATGCAAAGGGACCACTTATTTTGTGCCTTTGTGCCTTTGTGAGATTAATCCAATGTTAAAAGATTTTCAATTGAAATTTGATTCGTGATTGTAATTTAAACTCCTTATTGGAATTGCTATAATCAATGTCTCGTATTAATTTATTCGGCTAGCTTGCAAAAAGATATGTTTCTGTATTCTAAAAAAAAATCATATTTTTAAATGTCTTTCTTTTATTTAACTTTTTATTTTCTGTCCTATTTAGGAGAAGGCAGAGAAGAGGACCAGGGGAATCATTGAAGTAATTCCTTTACTGGAAATTTGGCTTAATTTCTGAAGAACATTAATTCAAAGGTGAGTTGTAATATATCGCTAATATCTCTACAGTTTTTGTTCTCTTTTTTAATACTGTTCCTTTATTTCTACCTAGGATATTTATATTTTTTTGAGAGCACCACCTTAATTCAAAACCAACGGGAACCTTCCCTTCAAACAAAATTAATTGTTGATACATTATGAGGACACCTCAAAGAGGAGGTAAACGCATGTAGGAATTCAAAAGGGTAATTGACATCAAAAGCTAATTATGTACACAACTTGAACCTTTGCTCTTTTAGCGACAGGCATGGGCATATGACTGAGCCCAAACAAAAGGAGGGGGAGGGAGGAGACGGAAGACCCGGCATCTTATTTGTAGAACAGACAACTTGATTTTCCTAATTTAATACGCCTACCTCGGAAGAGGCCAAGAGCGAAAAGTATTTTTCATTAAAGCTCCCATACAAAAATGGTCTGTAGTGACTAAATTTCAGAAAAAACAATACAGTACTTGGAAAACATTGGGGGGGGGGGGGGGGGGCTTGAGTCCCCCAGCCCCCCTCAAATATGCCATGGCGGAGGTGTGCCATGTATAGTGTGGGTTTGTGAATGTGTGTGGGAGGGAAGGGGGGATGTGTGTAATAGTCAGAAGTGCTTTTAGAGATGACTTTGAGTGTTTGAGAGAGGGAACTAGTGGAAGTGGGATACATTTAAGTGAAAATGTTTAAATAAATGATGGAGAGAGTGCAAGAGGGATAGACATAGAGAAATGTGGTTAGAAAAAATGGAGAATGTTGAAGTTTGTGGTAAGTGAGAGAAAGAGGTGGAGAGTTGGTGGTGAACAGAACAGATGATGTATTGTTAGAAGCGGATTACAATCAGATGAAAAGGTAAGATGATCTTTGGAGTTGTAATAAAATGATAATGATGGACATATGGGTGGGTGGAGGGAAGGAGGGGTGATGATTTAAAAGCTGGTCACACATCCTCAGTATTAAAAAAAAAAAGAATAGGTTTTAGAAGTGAACTTTTAAAGTGAAAGTGATAGTGATGCAAATAAATCAAGTTGCATACATGCATATAGATGGGTGAAACAACATTGTTTCTGTGACAACACCTCTATTGATGAGAGTGCCCCCCCCCCCATCCCTCTCCCCCAGATAACATTGTGAGGTCTTAATGTGTGCACTGCATCTAGGAACTAACACACTGTAGGACATATCCATGGTTTATTAATTGTCCGCTAAGGCAGTGGATTTTGTCTTTCTCGATATACATGTAGCACCACCTTGCCTTTAGTGACAAGTGGAAAATTTAACTTTTAGGAAGAAAAATGATGTCTAGAGGCAACCCCTCTAAAGAAAGATTCCATCCATCCATGAATCCATCATACATTTATAGGGGGTTGGGGTAGATGGACGGGTGGATTTGTGGATGGATGGTGGATGTGTGGATCGATAAATGGATAGATGGATGGATGAGGCCAAAACAAAAAAGTTGTTGGATTGGAGTAACAGGAAACACACATATAACACACAAATAACACATATCGCAATTGGGAAAAAAAAAAAAAAAAAAAAAAAAAAAAAAAAAAAAAAAAAAAAATCAGAAAAAACCTTCAGGGTCAGCGGTATTTTTAGGGTCGGGAGGGCGGGTTACGCCAATCCAACCATTTATTTTTCATGGCCTGATGGTGAAGTGATTTATGGATGGATGGCTGATAGATATAAGAGAGACTACATGGTAGAGAGATGGATATTTTAGTGAGATATACATGAATAGATACATAATGTATACAGATAGAGAGCAAGAGAGAGAGAGAGAGAGAGAGGGGGGGGGGGGGGGGGGGAAGGGGGGAGGTACGGGGACGAGGGGGAGGAATGAAGAGATATGGAACCGGGAAATCATTTTCTGAAATCCAATATTGTTCATGTTGCTCAGAAGGCCCCTGGTGAAAGGGGGAAAATGCTCCTCTTGAAGGTTATTTTGGATTATGATTAAATCAGTGGCATCAATAAAATTGATTTCCGCTTTTCGGCAGACGGGCAGGACGTGATAGTGGCACATTTGCTAGCATAACATTCAATGGTCTCCGCCTGGGTCAGTCGGGGATGTATTACTCCAGCAAGAGACTGCATGTAGTTCAAGTTCGATTGGAAGTCAACCCCTTGACCACGGGAACCGAGTGGGTTGTGTACAAAGTCTATGGGGATTTCATGAACTCGTAGGGAACGGGTTAAGAAAAAACACTAGTTATGTAAATATGATCATCCAAAATATGCAAAAACATATGGATACAATCATGGAGTGATTTTGAGTAAGAATTGGTAGAAAGGCTGTTTTAAAATGGCTTAAAATAACCTCCTTAAAATGTTGTGTGCTCTCATTATGTATAATGAAGTGAATCCCATCTGATATTAATGTACTATATTCTAGTCAGGACTCATTTTAAACAGAATTTGGGATTTCGTCACTATTCTTTGAAAAAAACAACAATCTTTTAGTCCATCATTCAGGGAAGGTCGACAGTGAATTTAAATCTGTAATTATTGTATAAATAAATGCGTAATTTCATTATTGTCTTTCATGAATTCAAATAAATTGCCACCCGCTGACTATACCCAATATCCAGTTCCCTTCAATTAACAATTGTTAGAAACCCCAAAATGTCAACAAACATTGAAATTTGATTAATGTTTTGTTGAACATTATGAACATTCACAAATAATAATATGTTTAAAACATAATAATAATGTTGTAATCAATGTGCTGGCTTCCTTTATTGAATTGATTTGGAATTCTAGGAAAGAAGCTGCAAATGTGGCCTAGTAACATTCAACAACTTGCTGTGTTGATTAAGTCAACCTCACTACAAATTGAGTTGAGGGGGTCTCCCACAATGAGACAGGAAGCTTGCGCCAAGGGGCGATGGACTAAGGTTGCATGAGAAAGTATCTGCAACTAGTCTCATGTGGGCGTCTCCAAAATGTTAAACACAGTTCAAATTGTAAAACTGCAGGTCCTTGAAACAGTTTTAGTGTTTGGGGCCGTAACCTCTCTACTTTTGATGAGCATGCAATGCTACATAGATTAAAGTTGCATTGTGTTTTATGCTGTGAAATAGGACAAAATCTCCTCGTTTTTAATTCTAGCGGTTCCATCATACCTTGTTGTATTCGTATTAACAATAAAATCATGGGACCGGTTTTGGTTTTTCAAATTTCCCTTTCGTTACAAAGATATGTACGATTGAAGTATTCAGATAAGAAAAACTCCTCCAGAGTTTTTCTTACCGTGTACAAAGTGAGTGCAGTGAGTCAGTGAATATCACTTTGCATTTTCGCTCATTACTTGACCATGCAATGACCATTTGACTTGAAATTTTCACACAATACCCTGTGGACATATGAGATAACAACAATATACATTGCATCAACCCTTCATCACTTTTTGCACATGTCAACAAAGTTACTATATCCCTTTAACATTGGATGACTCGCTGTGTTGATAAAGTAAACCAGGGCTCAACACTTGCCTGATTGCCCGGCGCAAGTACAAAATTTATGTCAGGCAAGTAAAAGTTTATAAATGGTCCAGTTTGGTAGCCCGATCAGGCAACTGACATTTCTGTTTAAATATGAAAGAAAAATATAATTCCCTTCATGTAAATCTCATCTAGAAGTAAGTGGGCAAGTAAAATTACTGTTCGGGCAAGTAAAATTTTAAAATGTATGAATTAACTTGCCTGAATTGGCCTGTCAAAAAATATGTTTGTGTGGATGCTTGAGTCAACCGCACTCCACATTGACTTACATGTAGTATCCCTTTGGCCAAACATAAATGTGTGTCTAGGACTCAGCTTGTCAAACACAGACGTCAGCTCAGAGTCAACATCACATATATTGCTTGAAGTAATTTGAGTACAAGCGAGCATAACTAGGTTATGTCACGTCAGCCTGTATAGTGTCCACATATGCCTAGAGATGTTGTGTAATTGTGTAATATTTTCCAGTCATCGCAGGTCTTTAATATGAGTAGAATGGGGCTCATATTATCACTGTCTTGTTGGTCTTGGGGTCCTTCTGGAGGGGGGGTGTTGCACAAAGAGTTGTGATCGATCGCAAAGTTGCGATTTAACGTTAGTCATAAAATGTGCCTAAATAAGCATTCTGATTGGTTCCCTCTCCTTGATGCTGATCTCTCCTATAAAGTGGTGAGCGGACTGATAGGCAAAGGAGGGAGGTGCGCAAGTTATTGGGGGGCACGTCTCATGTATTTCTTTATTTTTTTCAAAAATATACTCCAAATGTTATCTACGGTTTCGTCAAATCGCCCCCCCCCCTCCCTCCCCCCCCCCCCCCCCCCCCCCGCCTGGAATTTTAACATTGGAGATATTGCATTATCCACCTTGTTTCATTTCATCTTAATTATATAGATTGAGATAGATGAGATAGATAGATAGATAGATAGATAGATAGATAGATAGATAGATAGATAGATAGATAGATAGATAGATAGATAGATAGATAGATAGACAGACAGACATATAGATAGATCTATATAGATAAATAGATAAAGATAGATAGATAGATAGATAGATAGATAGATAGATTTGAAGATGGATTAATATTCCCCCTTGAACATAACAAAACGCACTTGCTTGGTTATCTTTCGCTGTGGCTGATCTGACCTACATATATGTGCTGTTTCTCATACATGCACATACCATATCCTGTCAAACCTTATTATTCCTAGCAAAAAATCTAAGTGCCTCCAATTCCTTCTCTGTTTAATGTTTATTTACCATGACAGTTGTAGGTCCCAAAACCCTTCCACCTGATTATTGCGGAGCAGCAGGAATAGGTCAGGTAGTCATTCATTTCATCACCTCATTTCCTTTTCGCTTTTTTCACATCAGGATTGTTTATAAATGTTTAAAACTCAGAGGCGATGGGAATTATAATGTAATGCAGTAATGCACTGATTTGCTTCAGTGTTTATTTTCAGAATGTATTCCCAGAATTCCCTTGGTTTGTGATACAGTAATGGCACTTCAATCTAGTATTGTAGCATCTAGTTGTCTCTTTGTCTCTCTTTGTCTTGTTCATTCTCTCTCTTTTCTCTATAAAACGCATAGGGACATGCTTACTCGCTTGTGTTAATGCGCTTTATAATAAATTATTATCATTATTATTATTATTAGTTTTATGGTTATTTCTAAAGGCTGTAAACCTGTCACAAAAAAAGTAGATTTTAATTAAGATGGCTTTTTTCAAGCTTTATTAAAGATGTTGTTGTACTGAACCCCATGATAATGTACACTGGCAGTTACATGCAAAGTTATAACCATTCATCATGTGCAAAAAGTGTATTATTATGCATTTATAATGACAGAAATGCAGAAAGACGTGTTTGGTGCATTTACAGATGCATTAGATGCATCGTAAGTGTCAAGTTGTATTAGGACTCATAAATGTAATGCTTTCAGGGACTCTTTTCAACACATTTTAGGGATGCAAGAGTAACCATCTAATTTTGTCATGGCACTATACTCTCTCATCCAGCCAAAAAATAATAACAGATTTTTGTGTGGAAAAGTGTGTTCATTTGGGCTCTTCGCCCCCCCCCCCTCCCCCCCCCCACACACACACACATGCACATAGAATACCCCCCCACCACCACCACCACTAATTTCATCACATATTAACTCCTAATATTTTTGTAAATTTCTCTGTCTCCACTGTGTTATTCAGTGTCTTGTCTCGGAACTCTTTATTCAGGACTAATCTGAATTGAAGGGAGAACGCTGGACTGTATATCAAGAGCTGATAAATGAAATCTGAGTCATTCACACTGAACAACTTTGTACAGTTTACTGCACTAAATAGAGCCTGAAGTTGTTTTGACAATAAATATTGGAGTAATCGATGATTAATGCTATTGAATGTTTCAAGTAAGCATTAGCCCCTGAAAATAGCGAAGCATTTTTTCAACAATCTAAAATTGTTTTAAAAGGAGCCATTTGAAATGCTGTGACTTATAATTTACATTTAATCATGATTCAAATCAATTTGAGCACTTTGCCAGAGATAATTTTGGTCATCATTATAATATAAATATGATTTTGAATGGTTTTCAAACTGTATGTTTTTTATGTAGACCCCAGCCTGAGTATTTTCCAGCCTGAGTATTTTCGGGTCTGAATGGGTTTCAGAATGCATCTAGCAGAAACTATTTCTCTAATAATTCTAAATGCAAAATTTTGGTTCTGTCTAAAAGTAGGAATTAAGAAAATAATAGAAGCAACCTTTCATCCATTGCATGAAAGACAAAACTTGCTGATCTTGCTCTCTTTATGCATGCAATCCTAAGTAATGAAATTATACTTGAATGTGGGTCAGAATGAGCCTCCATGCATCAATCATATACTGGCTTATTTCCGCTGGCTACAGTTATAATACAATTGGTTTTTATTCTTTGACTGTTATTGTCTCTTTGTTTGTGAGTTCCTGGTTGAGTGAGAGAGATGGTTTTTACTTTCTTTGTGGTTTGTTTGGATATTTGTTATTTGAATCTAAATCTTTTTGGCAAAAAAACCCATTTAACTAAGTTATTTGAAGATTGAATTGTAAATAAGGATGTGAATCTTACATTGATATGAAAATGGACTAAATGTCATGTGCTTTTTACCTAATTCAAATGTGACAGTAGAATGCTGTTAAATATCAAGGACAAACAGTCTATCTCCCTAGCAGAAAAGCATTAAAACATTCAATATGGTTGTCATCAAATAACTGAGCATTCTAAAATGTATCCTTTTAAAATTTATATTGATCTTCTGCCTATTGGGGGACATGTCAGTACTTACATTATATTCAAAAAGTGTGTAATAGTAGGCTTGTTAAGACCCCAAAATATGGGTGTTCACTGCGATTTGGGGTACAACTCTTTTAATAACTTCAACATATTCCTTGGATGAAAAAAAGAAAATTCATCCAAAGAGACACTCTGTATCTATGCAAATTAGGCCTAATTTCCATAATTTATGCACATTTATTCATGAAAATGGGATATTCCATGAAAATGGTGTTTTCATTGACATATTTGAAGGAGAACATATTCCTTGGATCAAAAGAAGAAAATTCATTCAAAGAGACACCCTGTTTATATGCAAATTAGGTCTAATTTCCATAATTTATGCAAATGTATTGATGGGAATGGGATATCTATGCCAATGGTGTTTTTATTGACATATTCGGGAGAACATAATCCTTGGATCAAAAGAAGAAAATTTATCCAAAGAGACACTCTGTATCTATGCAAATTAGGCCTAATTTCCATAATTTATGCAAATTTATTCATGGGCCCAGAAATAACGGAACGGGGCACTTCCCAAAATAAAGCCAGGAAATGACTGGGTCCATCGGATAGTGTGTCTTTTCAAATGAAAATTGATACCAAGAACATTAATTTTGGTCGTGTACTTTTTGTTTTAGAGTGCTGTGAGTGACACCATATCAGGGTTCATTTTTCTTCAATTTTCACTGACCTATTGGCTAAAGAATGACCCGAACGGCTCGTCATAGAATTACGGTGAACAACGATGCGGACACCTTTGTTAATGTGCAATCGACTGAATAGCCACAGCACCGTAATTCTATAACGAGCCGTTTTGGGTCATTCTTTAGCCAATAGGTCAGTCAAAATTGAAGAAAAATGAACCCTGACATGGTGTCACTCACAGCGCTGTAAAACAAAAACTACACGACCAAAATTAATGTTCTTGGTATCAATTTTCATTTAAAAAGACACACTATCCGATGGACCCAGTCATTTCGTGGCTTTATTTTGGGAAGTGCCCCGTTCCGTTATTTCTGGGCCCATGAATAAATTTGCATAAATTATGGAAATTAGGCCTAATTTGCATAGATACAGAGTGTCTCTTTGGATACATTTTCTTCTTTTGATCCAAGGATTATGTTCTCCCGAAAATGTCAATAAAAACACCATTGGCATAGATATCCCATTCCCATCAATACATTTGCATAAATTATGGAAATTAGACCTAATTTGCATATAAACAGGGTGTCTCTTTGAATGAATTTTCTTCTTTTGATCCAAGGAATATGTTCTCCTCAAAATATGTCAATAAAAACACCATTTTCATGGAATATCCCATTTTCATGAATAAATTTGCATAAATTATGGAAATTAGGCCTAATTTGCATAGATACAGAGTGTCTCTTTGGATTAATTTTCTTCTTTTTATCCAAGGAATATGTTGAAGTTACTAAAAGAATTGTAACCCAAATTGCAGTGGCGGACCTCTTAACAAGCCTACTACAATGGTGTGTATAATCATACATGTAGGAGAGAGGAAGGGTATGGTGTTAGTCAAATAGGAGAGAAAAGTTAATTTGAAACTTGAGGATCATTTAAGATAAGTAGGTAGATTAGAGGGAAAGCAACTCGCTCAAAAGTACTAGGGTACATTGAGTTAGGGACTAAGCGAGAGAGTGGAGGGATGATGGGGCGGGAAAATAAATATAGCTATAGCTCTGGACAGAGAGTACTGCGATGAGTTTTCATAGAATATGGTATGCTTTGACTTCAAATTTTATCTAAAAACACCTTTTTGGAAACAAGCAACAAATTTTAAGGCAATGCGAGAATGAAGAGTATGTCAGTCACTAGTGTGTGTTTAAGGATTAATAAATGAGAGCTGTATATCACTCCTTAGGGTCTGCTTGAAGCACGATACATGCATATTATATTTTCAATTACTTTCCTGCCCCAGTTCCGTTCCGCATTAAAAATGACAGGTCTGAAATTGGCGCCATTATCGGTGGATCGGTGATCTGTCTCAAGAGTAGGTGACCTTTCCGGGGCTTCATCTTGTCAAATCGTTTCTTTAACTCAAGCCTCCGCACTAACTTTTTTCCTGCACTGGCCCATTCGGGCAAGTAAAATCATTAATGTTGAAATTTTACTTGCCCCAATATAAAATTGACTTGCCCTCTTACTTCTAGATGAGATTTACACGTCTGCAATTACATTGTAGTTATTTAGTTGCCCAAACGCGCAAGCAAACTAGACAATTTAGGAAACTGTACTTGCCCCACACCATTTTTTACTTGCCCCGGGCAAGCTGGCAATTGCTAGTGTTGAGACCTGCTTTAACCCATACATGACTGATCCGGAAAGTGCTCTGAGCACTGGGTCTATAGAGAATGCATGCTATACCAATGCTAGAAATTAATCCCTTTTTCCTTGTCGCCCAGTTGGGCAAGTAAATACATGATTATTCAAAATCTAGTGGCCCAAAAGCTGAATCTGATCGTCCAGATCTACTTACAATTGTTTGACCAGATTCAAGCAAGAAAAACAAAGTTAAATAGTTTTTTTTAAAGACGGGTGAACCACAACGGGTGAACAAATATTAAAATTCTCGTAGTAGTATGCGCAAATGTTATTTTCTCCATTGTGTGAACGTGATATACTTACATAATATTACTTATCTTAAATAGCTACTTCATAATTTCTAGAATTTTCTAGTTTTAAATGGGTATTCTATGTAATCTCATGTTTTATCCCTTGTTGCCATTTATTACCTCAGATTAAAATCATATACAAATTATCCATCATTCTGTACAAGCATCTACAATTTCCAAAATGTTCTTCTGATATTGCAGACTACCATTTTTCTTAGCCTGCACCTGTGCAGCTGCATGGAGGCCCAGCATGTTCATGGCAGATTGTCTTTCTTTTGGTTAAAGGGAACCAACACCCACAAATAATCCAATAATGCAGTTTGAATCAATAAAGCGAGTGAGATTATGAGTAGTATAGTCAACAAATGAAATGTAACTTTGGGGCAAGGTAAAGTTTTGTTTCGGGCTGCCCAAAATTGAGGAAAATTATTCTACCGGCCAGTCCAGGCACGAGCAAAAAAGTTTGTGTGTTCATGGAGATTTTCTTTCTTTCAGTTAAAAAGAACCAATAACCCAAAATAATTAAATAATGCATTTTTTACCAATAAAGGACCAATAAATGTAACTCTTTGGCCATTCAAGTTTTTTATGGGCCACCAAAAATTACGGAAAAATTATTGTACGTACTGGCCTGACCCTAGCTTCTTTCAAAGTTAGTGTGGAGTCCTGTCTAAGGCATTAGGAAGAAGTAAAGTTCAAGGCTTGGAGTTATAACATATTTGTTTTGAGAAACTGAGTACTTATTCCAAAATATTAAATTCCTGTGTATTTTTAGTCACCTTAGTTTGTATTGTAGAAGAGAACGAAGGAAAACAAAATTAACTGCATTGAGATCTGTCATTTGTGTGATAATTATGAGAAACGTGTATACTGTAGGAGCTTTTATCTTAATCTTAGTGACTTTTTTTATGCTTATTTTATTTAGTAACTAGTGTACAAATTATATTTTCAATGTAGATGCAATTTACTGCAGGTTTTCTCACATAGCCTGATACACAGCACATGGCCCTCTTCAAAATGCAAATCAAATATATTTGTATGCATTCAGCATACGTACTCCTTCAATTCATGAGGAAAGATACATACTTTCATTCATACATTGGATTCTACATTGTATTCCATGCACATGTATAACTTGCGTCATACCATATTGAATTTTTTTTTTTTTCCTCCTTGCTAGAATCTGCTGGTCAAGTAGTCGTAATTAGATCTGGGAGGTTTCCTGGAGTGTTCTCTTTCCTACTCAGTAAAGGATTTATTTTGGTTGGTCTTCTTAAATTAAGTTATGCTTAATAACCTTTTTTGTGGCTGCGGTCCATTCTGACAGACACAAAAAAAGAAATGGGAGGCCCAAAACAAAGAAAAACATTATAATATCTGTTGATTTTTGTACCCTCGTCAGTCAAATTTTTTTCTTCATAATTCCAAAATGTTAGTGGCCAGTGGGGCAGTGCTAATTTTGAGTATTTTGTATATTTTGTTGTTTTTATTATTAACATGTATGTATACATTCTCTAAGCCATAGTCCGGAATGGGTTAATATCAAATTAAGTGTGTACATCTTACAAGAAGGAAGGTCTTTCATTGAGATGAAGAATGAAAATTAATAATTCATTTTCCTTGTTTGAATTCGGTCAAGTGGTTGTAATTAGATATATGGGTCATTCCATGGGGTTGGGGCAAAAATTGTGACATCAGAGTCAAAAAATAGAAGTGTAATAAATGAAATGTTTTATTTATTTGAAGTTTCATGGGACAATTCTTCAACTAAATCCACTCAAGACTTGTTTATACCGCCCTGCATATTTGAGTAAATTGAGAAATAAGATTTGACAAAATACCACCGTTACACAGACATCATTTATCATCCTTGCTAAGACTATACTCTCCCACTGTCAAAATAAAGTAGTTCATCTTTATAACTCCTAATAAACTTTTTGCTAACAATATTGTTAGTCACTTAATTCCTCATTTTCCAACATTGTATATATATTTTGAAAGTTTTAGCATCAATAAATATAACTTGATACTCTGTGTGTATACTAGTGCCATGTTCTGTGTTGTTCTTTTTTGTCAACAGTCATGAAAATTCAATTTATGATGGCATGTGGAACTTGGTAGTAAAGAGAAATCATGCCTCTACAAAATGGAATCGTTTTCTTTGGAAATACTCAACTACTTTTACTGGCCTAACCTTCCATTTTTGGTGTTACCACCGTTACATGGACATCATGTCTCTGTAACAGAGGTATGATTTGGAGCATTATAAGTTAATGTCCATCAAGGGTCATTACATACCAAATTATACTTTCTGCCTTAGAATATTTGCATAAGACCAATTGAACATACTATAAAAGAAAAACATTTTGCATGTCAAGTTCTTTGCACAAAAAAAATGTGAAAATTAGAGTTCAAAACAAGGAGAATGTAAGAATTATTTCCAAATGATATTCGAATTCATACTAATCCTGAAGATTCCACTTCAGTTTGTCTGTGGGAACATTTCTTTTTCTGTCTAAAGACAAAAAACCAGTGCTATCTTATGATCTCCGAATCTTTGATTAGTTTAAAATGTCAATATGTCCTTCAAGACATTACCTTAAAGTGTACATACCTCTGTTACATGGACATCATGTCCCTGAAATGGTGGTATAATGGTGCAGTACTAAATGTCTAATAATGATATGAAAGTTATGATTCATGATTGTATGTACATATGTAAGGCAAGATGCATCTAATTGAAAACATGAATAAATGCATGGCAAAATGGTTATTTTTGGCACAACTGATGCATTTTATTTTCTCTCTATCGCTATAACCTGCTAGATAGACTCTGAGAGAATTTCCGAATGGCAGTATATATATTGTTACACTTTAATTCTTATGAGTTGAAGTAGTTTTTAACATGGAAAACAAAATAGAGTAGGAAAAGATGGCAACAGAACACTTTTATGAATGCAGGTATACAAAATTAGCTTGTTCAACTGACTCTTCAATGTGTATTACCACCGTTTCATGGACATCATGTCTTCATAATGATGGTATAAGCAGCACAGAACCCACTTTCTTTATTTCGGTAAGTCAAAAAAACAAAAACAGTTTGCATATTAAATAATTATACATGTAAAGCAAAACGCATCAAATGAAATCACGAAGTAATGTTTAGTGAAAAGGTTATTTTGTGCCAGTGTCTTTTTTTCTATATCTTTAGAAATATAGATTTTATGACTTTGTCCAAGCAGTATTAGATACATGTACAGCATGTGACTTTAATTCTCTTCAGATTACTGTTTTTGACATGGAAAACAAAGGAGAGTAAGAACAACAATAGAGTACTCGATAATTGGTGTTTGACAAAAATAACTTATTCGACTTAACTTTTCAATTTGAATTACCACCGTTACACAGACATGTCCGTGTAATGGTAGTGTAGAAGTGAATGTTAAATGAAATATAATCATGTCATCGCATGAACTTCTATACAGTGGATGAAACATTTAATGTCAGCATGCAAAAAGGACACTTGTAAAGTACTAAGTGGCCAAAATGAATACACAAAAACTTACCACCTTTAATATTTTTGAAGATGTTCAATGTAACAGTTGTAAGCAAGAAAGTAACATGCACAAACTTTTCTAATAAATTTTCAAGAATAATTTAACAAAACTACAAACTTTTCCTTTGGTTAAAATAACTCTTTGGTAAACTTCTTACTGGCAAATGCAAGAAAGTATTACTCTAAAACTGACTGAGAAATAACATGCAACATTTCTCTCTGCATTCAGGTTACAACTCAGTTTATGAACTTCAAGAAGACCCATGACCCAACGACAACTGGTTCAGGTTGGGGGAGGATTCTCTCAATGTCAGAAAATGGATGGAGGTAGAATTGTGCCTCGCCATCGGGCCAGGAGTACAGGTCACCAGATTGTCGCTTCATGTACTGAAGACGCACATTTTCACCATCAACAGAGGCTACCTGTAGTTATTTGAGAAACAGAATATTTGGAAGTTTGACAATTCTTTAAACAAATCTTTTTAATAAATTCATTAATCTACAAAATTTGCTAGATTGTTTCCATGATATTTTATACTTTATATTAGATCATTTTTACCTTTTTAAAATTTTCACCTTTACATGCCTTGACATTAATGTAAAACTGATCATTTTCTCATAAAAGTAAGGGGGAAAATTACTTGGGTAATGAACAATGCATCTGATCTGCTCTTCCTTGCACCATACACGGGAACCCTCACTGTGACAAAGTCATGCACTGCAAGTCCAGAAGACGTGTTTTCTGAAAGATAAAGAATGATGAACATTGTTTTTTTTTTAGCAAATAGAATTTGTCATTACATAGTTCATAAATTCAATTTAAAGTTATGTTACTATTATATGTTATTATAAGAGGTTTTAATGAAATTCACATCTGCAATATCATAATTTACCTTCTGATGATACAGCTTCCTACGAGTTCTCCAATGCACTTTTTTGCCCGTCGAGCGAGCTGTGGCAGTCGAACTACTAGCCTCATCATTTGTACTCCCTCTTGACCGCAACTTTATCCGAAGAGGTGGAAGAGGAACCATGCTTACCCGAATTCTGAAAATTGAAAAATAAATTCTTGTGAAACAAACTTGACTGTGTTACATTTTCTTTTGTTCACTTAAAAATCCATATATATATATCGCGATAAAAATTGACATTGAAAATAATCATCACACATGCTTTTACTTTCTGATAAAACAAACAGCCCCTAAAAGCAAATAAATATATAAAATAAAATTTAAAAAATAAAAAATAAAAATGAAAAATTAAAAAATTAAAAGTAAGTGCTGAAAAGTTTATCAACATTCAACACTGGAGGAAAAGTTTTGGGAAAGTTACCAGAACTATACCTTATAAATAATTGGGCTATGGCCATGCATCATCATGCACAAAGTAATATTTTCATCCAAACACAAAGTCCATAACCAGAACGAATGTAGGTACACAACCTGACCATAGTACAGCAGTTTCTGAGGATTCAGTCCGTACAAAATTAACATATTTTTTGGTGTAAAAAAGCACTAAATTACGATTGAAACATGTTAGCTAACATTCAAAACATTTCTGCACGGAATCCTAGTAATAAAAACATTATTTTCTTCGGGGCCTTTTAGCAAATTTGGAACAAAAACGGCGATGTCTCAATTACATTTTTCACTTACACGAAAGGATGTATGTGGGACTGTAGTAAAAGATTCTGGAATATTATCGATCATTTTGTTGAAATTAAAACTGTTTTTCCATGATAATATGGTGCCACATTTCAAAGATAAGGTTAAACTGATTTCATAATACAAGTATCGACATAAATCTCCTTACTTACGTCGCTTTGAAAAGGGAAACTTCTTGGAAATCCAATCCACCGTTACACGGACATCGCAGGAAACTTGGCCATTGCAAGGCTCCAGAACACGCAGTATCAGATTTGTTTATGTGCACACGGGTATCGGCTTACATCCCGACCAGCTGATACAGCGATGGTCTCTTGTCCTGTCTCTCCTTTTTACGTACGTGATGAAATGTGATCCACCGTTACAAAATCGGCCTGGACATCGCCCAAAACATCGGCGACGCTCGATTAATTTACAAAACATTGTCATAGGTTTTCAAAGCTAATCTTTTGATGAAAAGTTGCCTACTGCCTGCCCTTTATTTCTGACACATAACTATGGAAAGAATGATTTCTGACTTTTAGTAATTTACCACTTTACCACCGTTACACAAAAAATTGTACGCGGACATTGCATGTAACGGTGGTATGCCGTGGTTTAGGAATGATTTATGACATGAAGTCTCTCTTTCATTTGCTATCCCATTACTGTCTTATTAATGAACAAATGTTGCTTTATCAATTATGACCATCTGGTTGAGACTAAGATTATCTTTTAATTAGATATCTTCAACTGAAAATGACGCTTTTGGATGTCCCACTTGGTACCCCTAAAAAGAGTCCGGACATCATCATTTAAAGTCACACCGTCACTTATACTTGTGGTTCAACATTTTTATTTCTGCATCAAGTAATCACATACACAACTGCCTTCTAACAAAACCACATTGCAACATCAAACACCAAACAACATTTTCAGGATAAAGCTAACAATTCATTAGGAACACAAAAAAGTGCTGTTGCCCCAACCCCGTGGAATGACCCATATGGGAGGTTTACTGGAGTGTTCTCATCGATGACTTTCCTAGTGAGGAAAGGATGTTTTCTTAGGCCCCTTAGGTATAAAGCACTCTTCATGCGACCAGTCCTGAGTGGGGTAATATTGAAATATCCCAAATATTTTGAGCATACGTTTTGCAATTAATTTTCCTTGCTTGAATATGGTCAAGAGTATTTAGTAACAGTGAGAATTTCAGTGATGACATTTTGTTTTTCTTAAAGGAGTGCAGTGAAATCTTATATCAACTAGCCCAGTTACAAATGGTTACTTGTGGTTGTAGCATTTTTAACTGTGCCCTCTATATCCCTAGACACACACATCTTTAACCTCCTAAAAGAACGCTTTATCTGTTAATTTTCTCGGCTCGGCCGCGGCTCGGCCCCGCTTTTTTTCCACTGTAAACGCTCAAAAGGCCCAATGCGGGGCCAAAAGTGGCCGCGCATTTGGCCCCGCTCTGGAGGTTGTCTCGGCCCCGCTTTTTCTCACTGTAAACGCACGCAGGGCCAAATGCGGTACCAAATTGGGAAAACAATTCATTGCAAATAACGCGCCTTTGTACTGTGACCCCGGCGCGCCCCCAAAATAATCGTTTGTTTACATGCAGAGCGCCACTACGACAAGATATTGAAAGGGCGGCCGGGCCGAGCCCGCCGCTGTAAACGCACAAAATTGGGGGGCCGAGTACCGCGGCTCGGCCCGGCCCTGCACTGTAAACAGGGTCTCAGACACATGCAATAAGCTACCCCACTTATCAGATGTAAAATTGAGACAAAAGACTAGATCTAGAGCTAAAACCTAGCATGCGAAACATGTGTATAGTCCAAGTATAGCTGAAGAAGTAATTACCCATTATTTTATTCCCTTTCCCTTTTATACCTTTCTCTTTCAATGATTTTTTGTTAGTAGAGTAGGTACAAAGTAGATTTCAAACTTTGCAGTAGATTATTTGAGAATGAATGTTTACTAGCTTCATTTCCTGAGGGTGAATATGATTAATTTACTTGTTTATTTAGCTATAAAAGAGAAAGCTAAAAGTAAAAGCCTCACATTATTTTCCGCATGTTTTACCTCTCTCTTGCCTTTGATTGATATCAATGGCCGCTGGCATATTCTTGGAAATAGCAAGATTAAAATTCAACTAACAATGATATTAAGTCATTTAATTAGAGGAGTTTTGAAGGTGACTTTGTAGCTGTGGGCAATTTTCAAGAAATTTTAGAAAATCATGTTATTTATTACATGACATTGTCATGATTCATTCCCAGAGGCAATATATGCAAAACTTGATTATAATTTTCTGAGTTCTATTAGTTTCAAGATGTTCATTGACAAAGGATGTTGGATTGGTATCGTTATTACAGTAGACATCATTTCAGCAAACTAATTATCTTCATTTTCATTTGTCCCGATACATGATTTAAAAACCCCCACACAAAAATGATTTCTTACTTCTATCCTAGGCTAATGTTCCTGTGTATGTTTTTTTAAAATACATTTAAGATTAAAAAAAGAGGAGAAATACATTTATCTCATGCCTTTATGCAGGGCACTTGCCCTATTGCCCAGGGCAAGTAAAAATGCATGTTGGGCAAGTGAAATTTCATAAATTACCTAGTTTGGTTGCCCGATCGAGCAACTAAATTATTGGTCAACTATTAGAGAAGAATATAATTCCTTAGGTTTAAATCTGATCTACTGTACAAATAATCGTGCAAGTAACATTTTAAAAGTTATGATTTTACTTGCTCGAGCGGGCCAGTAAGGAAAAAAAGTTATTGTGGAGGCTTGCTATATGTTTCATGGTTTTGCTCTCATGTATCTTCTTCCATGCCATTCATGATAATGAATGTTGATTTTGTGAAAATCATGCATGCGCAGATGATATTGTCGGGTGAAAGTGTTCAAAAGTCGAGTTTTGGCAAAATTGAGTTCTGCATACGATCTTGTAGGTTGGAGCGTCCTCGATGAGATGCTACATTTTCAGAGAATAATTATTTCTGAGTTTAGAAATATTTATTAACAATAAAAGAGTTAAATTTGGTTTCTTTAGGGCTCCAAAGCTTTTGAAACCTGATTATCTCTGAAGAACAACAAGTGACTCTAGTGCCCTTCTCTCTCAGCCCCAGATATATACTGTATATTGAGCTTATTTGTCAGCTTACATCAATGCCAAGTTCTTTCATGAGAAAGACAAATAAGAAGTGGGGAAGGAAAAGTAAATCGCCCGTGGCAACACAACATCTTTGGATGTGATCTGCATCTCACAATGAGCGTCCTCAGTCGGTCACGTTCTCTTTTTCTGTTCTTACTTTTTTTTTGTGAACTGAGGAGTTTAAAGGACTCTAAGAATGGCAATCAATTCTCACATTTTTTAAGACTGAAAACTTGATTTTAAGATAAAAAGAAAATTATTACTGCATCCAATACCTACATCGGATTCAAGTATGAGATATCAATTTCCTTGTAGATGTATTAGTAAATGATGTTCATGTTGTGCTCTTGCAAAAGAAAAGCAAAATTAACACTTTAAAACAAGGAAGTTAAACAAATGTGAATGTCTTTTTGCGCTGCCCAGCACAAAACAACACAAACAAATTTACCACACAAAAATAACAGCATAATTTACATTAGGTTGCCGTCTTCAGTAGGTTAACATCTAAAGTAGATTTAAGCATCATTTTGATGTTATTACCTTTGATAGAAAGTGAAACTAGTCCTCTGACACACACCTGTGCACAACCAAAAAAATACACGGGGGCAAAGGGCGATTCGCCCCCGATACCTTTAAAATCGCCCCCGTGAGCCACGGCACGGGGGCGGAAAAAAAAAAAAAAAAAAAAAAGAAGATAGAGGAGTTTTTAAGGTGACTTTGTAGCTGTGGGCAATTTTCAAGAAATTTTAGAAAATCATGTTATTTATTACATGACAATGTAATGATTCTTAATTCCCAGAGGCAATAGGCAAAACTTGATTATAATTTTCTGAGTTCTATTAATTTCAAGATGTTCATTGTCAAAGGCTGTTAGATTTGTATGGTTATTACAGTTAGACATCAATTCAGCAAATTAATTATCTGCATTTTCATTTGTCCCAATACATGATTTTAAAACCCCCACACAAAAATGATTTCTTACTTCTATCGTAGGCTAATGTTCCTGTGTATGTTTTTTTTAAATACATTTAAGATAAAAAAAGAGGAGAAATACATTTTATCTCATGCCTTTATGCAGGGCACTTGCCCTATTGCCCAGGGCAAGTAAAAATGTATGTTGGGCAAGTGAAATTTCATAAATTACCTAGTTTGGTTGCCCGATCGAGCAACTCAATTATTGGTCAACTATTAGAGAAGAATATAATTCCTTAGGTTTAAATCTCATCTACAAGTAATCGGGCAAGTAAATTTCCTGTTCAGGCAAGTAACTTTTGAAAAGTTATGATTTTACTTGCTCGAGCGGGACAGTAAGGAAAAAAAGTTAGTGTGGAAGCTTGCTTTATGTTTCATGGCTTTGCTCTTATGTATCTTCTTTCATGCCATTCATGATAATGAATGTTGATTTTGTGAAAATCATGCATGCGCAGATGATATTGTCGGGTGAGAGTGAGAAAGGTGTTTTAAAAGTCGACTTTTTGCAAAATTGAGTTCTGCATACGATCTTATAGGTTGGAGCATCCTAGATGAGGTGCTACATTCTCAAAGAATAATTATTTCTGACTTTGAACATATTTATCAACAATAAAAGAGAGTTAAATTTGGTTTCTTTAATGCTCCAACGCTTTTGAAACATGATTTTCTCCGAAGAACAACAAGTGACTCTAGTGCCCTTCTCGCTCAGCCCCAGATATATATATTGAGCTTATTTGTCAACTTGCATCAATGCCAAGTTCTTTCATGAGAAAGAAAAATAAGAAGTGGGGAAGGAAAAGTAAATCACCCGCGGCAACACAACATCTTTGGATGTGATCTGCATTTCACAATGAGCATCCTCAGTCGGTCACGTTCTCCTTTTCTGCTCTTACTTTTTTTGTGTGTGAACTGAGGAGTTTAAAGGACTCAAAGATTGCCAATCAATTCTCACATTTTTAAAGACTGAAAACTTGTTTTTAGGATGAAAAGAAAATTATTACTGCATCCAATACCTACATCGGATTCAAGTATGAGATATCAATTTCCTTGTAGATGCATTAGCAAATGATGTTCATATTGTGCTCTTGCAAAAAACAAAAAAATTAACACTTTAAAACAAGGAAGTTAAACAAATGTGAATGTCTTTTTGTGCTGCGCGGCACAAAACAACACAAACAAATTTACAACACAAAAATAACAGCATAATTTACATTAGGTTGCCGTCTTCAATAGGTTAACATCTAAAGTAGATATAAGCTTCATTTTGAAAGTGAAACTAGTCCTCTGACACACACCTGTGCACATGTAGTAAAACATTCTCATTAAAATTGCCCAAGGCCTTATATGATTCTCCCTCACTGGCTCTCACACTGGCATGTTAATATTGTGTGCATGTGTGTGAGTGTGAAGAAAGTAAGGCTGGTTACTCTATCACACCTGCGCCTGTATTAAAACAGGCTCATTAAAATTGCCTCAGGCTTGCTTGTTTTCTCTGACACTCGCTCATACATCCTTGTCAATGTTGCGTGCATTTATGCGTCAGTTTTCGGTGTCAGGATTTATGCGCGTCACGAGAAAGTTAACAACATTTGAGCATCCGCGGGGGGAACCTGTGCGAGGGCGTCGAGCTTAGACACTCTCTCCTGCCACCCTTCGGGTCATGTGACGCAAATTCTGGGCAGCGATGGAAGAGGGACGTTCTTTTTCATGGTCTAAATCGTGAGGAGAGAGATTAAGAACCGGAGGAAATATTGGGGAATAAGCGTCCAACATTTTGCTCTGACCTTAATTAGGCGCCTCTTGCCAAATTGACGGATGCACGATGCCGTAAATGATATCACGCGTGGTTGACAAATTACAATTGATAGGCAAGTTAGGTACTCTATACGAAGGTAGGTAGGTAGAGAGAGATGAGATACATGTATGGACAGAGAAATGAGACAATCTAAATAGAGGGGGGCATGGGAGAGGAAGGGGAAGGAGGAGGGGGAAGAAGGGGAGAGCATCGGGGAACTGATTGGTCTATTAGAACTATTAGATACAGATATGGGAAGGGAGAGAGAGGAAGAAAGAGGGTGGGGGGAGAATAAGATAGAGGGAGGAATGGAAGAAGAGGGAGAGGAGAAGAGAGAGAAGAGAAAGATGGATAGAGCATTTCCATAATTGATTTGAAGAATAGATTGGTCTATTAGAGTTATTAGATAAAGATATGGTAAAAGAGAGTGGAATATGGAGGGAGGTAGGGAAGAAGAGGTTGAGGACGAGGGTGAGACAAGAAAATGGACAAAGCATTTCCATAATTGATTTAAGGAATATACTGGTCTATTAGAGCTATTAGTAAGAGAAAGAGATGGGAAGAGAAAGAGGAAGAAAGAGATAGACGTAAAAAAGAAGAGTAAAATAGAGAAATTGAAATTAGATAAGGGACAAAAATAGGGGAAAGAGAGAGGGTGATATTACAGAGATGGGCAGAGCATTTCTCTAATCGAGCAGAAAGGGAAAATTGATTGAGATTTTGCAGAAGCTGTCTGGAACTGTGCCCACAGAGCAGTATTTTCAAACAGCGTTAGTGGTTGATTGATTGATGAATGGTAGTGTTATACTGTGTGTTTCGTGAGGCAAGTGAGGCTTGTGGATATATTCAGTAAGTATTAAAAGGACCGTTTCATTCAAAATGGCTTTCATGAAATCTTAAACTGTATTTTTAATTGATGATTATAAGCATGTATGCACAAGATTAAGTATTTAAGTAGTAATATACTTATTTTGTCTTTTGTTTGGGTTCTTGATAAATTGCAGACTTCCATTTGGAATGACTTTTGATGACCGTACTTCACTTTCTCACAGGCAAATTCTAGAAAAATATTGTCATGAAATGTTGTTTTTATATGTACAATGTATATAGATCATAATCATTGCCGGTGGGGAAAGGTCAGTTGATGAGTAGATGGTGGACATGAAAGAAGAGTGAGATAATGAACAGTTGATTGGATTATTATTGCCTATTCTTTTTTGTAATCCAGAGTTTAGTTTTGTTATTTATTAACATCCTTCCTCTTCATAATATTCCTCTCAATAATTTGGTAATTGTCTGTATGTCTGCCTTTCCTGGACTAAATGAAGTACATGCATACAGAAGTTGTACATGCATGCACAATGATATACACTGCTTAATTAATTTCCTTTCCAAGGTAATGAACATTTAATGGGTTCACTATATCAATCAATATAGTACATTACATTAAGCAGCTTTATTACCCCATTCAAACATGTAATTAAAGGGATCTAGTATTTTGTTGACAAGCGCAAAAAGTGATGAATGGTTGATGTGTTGTGATCTGATATGTAAACATTTCATGTTTAATGGATATTATATACATGTATGGCCGAGTAATGAGCGAAAATGCAAAGTGATATACCTATTTGTTGCACTGACTTTGTACACAGTTATGACCATCCAGTGGATAGTTGAAAGTTGAACACTTCAATCGGAAATATCTTTTTTAACAAAAGGGAAATTTAAACAACAAAAACGTATCCCATGCTTCTACAATGTAGTGTTAAGACAAATACAACAGGGTTTGAGAGAACCGCTATCTGGAGTTCCCATTAAGTTTTGTGGATTTAGTTACTAGGTCCCTTTAACGTTTGATGCCATTATTAGTGCCATTCTCCATGTGTGTCTAATGTGCAGTCTTTTATTACGCACAGGTATACCTGTCAATTAATTCCAGCACCTAATTTACGAGTAATTGGAGCTGGGAACAATCCCATCATGAAAGTGTCATTATAGAGATACTCAAGGACATGCTGTTCGTGCAGTAGCCCGCAAACGTTTTTTGATAGTGGAGTTTGGGGGGTGCTGACTACATGTAGTTAACACCTTGCCTACGAGATATTGCATTTTCCAAAGAGTTGATAGTATGGTACACCATGCTCCTGTTGTAAATGGGTTTAGAGAGTGGACTTGGGGAGGATAATTTATTTGTTTATATTTTACAAAAAATCGTTGGGGGCTGCAGCCCTTCCAGCAGACCCCCCCCCCCCCAGGTCCGTGGTCCATGACATGTGAATAGCCTGTCAGCCACTCACAGCTAGTCTGTCTCATTAGTAAGATTGGATCATAACAAAATGTGCTAATAAATAATACTGGCCTGTATTAACCCATTGGTGACAGGAGCCTGGTGTACCATTTATTACCTCATGGGAAATGAGTGTGGAACCAGTTCATTTTCTATTCACAAAATGCCATGTTATAAAATGGGTACTAGTTTTTGTCGAGCCCACCGTAGGTGGAGGGGAGACTAAAGGAACCAAATTGCGTCCGTCCGTCCGTCCGTCCGTCCGTCCGTCCGTCCGTCCGTCCGTCCGTGACACTTACAAATATTGAATAACTTTCCAACCGTGCATCTGTTTGTAACCAAACTTGATTGGTAGATGCCCTATACCGGCCTCCATGATATGCTGGGGTCAAAGGTCACATAAGTAGGTCAAAGGTCAAATGAGGGTCAATGTGAAGTTTTACCTGCAAGAGTCTATTAGAGTTGATAACTTTCCAACCCTGCATCCGTTTGTAACCAAACTTGATTGGTAGGTGCCCTATATTGGCCTCCATGATATACTCGGGTCAAAGGTCAAATGAGGGTCAATTGCCTGCAAGTGGGCGAGATACTTAACGGCCATCGCCTTGTCTATTCACACAATGCCATGTTATGAAATGGGTACTGTTTAAAAAAATAATTTACAGAAGTACCTTATGGTCAAAATACTGCAACTGTTTTCTGTAACATTTAGGTACATTTTCAGTTTTCACGACTAAGTTGCCTATAATGTCTTCCAATATACATTTCTTTCCGTGCACTGACTCATTCCGTTTTATTTGTTTTTATATATCTGTTTTTTTTTAAAATCTTTTTTTAAATATTAACATTTTAGGGAATGTATCACTGGCCCACATGTAGTAGATTGATTATTTTTTCTTTACATCTTGCTTGTCTCATTCAGGCAACTTTTTTTTCCCATTTTTTTTTTAGGGGGTGGGGGGGGGGGGGGGGGGGGACCTAAAAAATACTGGCCCAGATCATCAAGACTTTTGTTTATCCAGGGCTGTATGGTAAGAACTCATTAACACCTGACATTTAATTAACATGCTCCATTACTGCCTTATAAGAGAATTAAACCTCTTCACGGTACATTAGTGACAAGTGTAATTACATTTGCACACTGAAATATTGATTGCATAATGACAAGATGCTAAGTATGAAGCACTTGCCTAATTACTAGGAGTGGCGGAAAGTGTTTCTTTGTATTTGCCAATGTCTTTTAAAAGTTAAACCCCAAAAGGGATTTATGTAGGCATGTAGTTGGCTACATTTGACATGCAAAATTTGACAAAATAAATGGTTCAAGCAAATCTCTATAATTATATATCTATAATAATGTAAAGGCAAGTAAACCTTTTGATAATGCACAATGCACACACTGAATGCGCATGGATGTATCCATGGATGGGACAGTTCATAATACCAAGCTAACATGGGGTAACCACAAAATAACTGCTTGGCATTTCAAAGTTATAATTTGCATCAAAATAGTTAAATTCCTGTTTCATCTCCCATAACTGTACTGCTAGCCTTTCTTGTCTCACTTTACTGAGGTACACATTAAATCGACTCCCAAATGTTGGATAATTTTGCCGAGGGGATTTGACCTAGTCTACATATAATAGAAGGAAGTACATAATTTCACAACTAATCAAATCACCTGGCGTGTTGCTACTTTTTTGCTTTAATGCGATTAAAAATAACTTTCCTCCACATTTCATGGGGTCGATAATTTAGAACTTATTAGGAATTGCACCGACATACATATTTTGTATTGTGTATTATCTTTCTGGTTTTGAAAACATCACTTGATGCAAAGGGAATGCTGATGTACACCATTGTGTTAATGTGCTAAGCATCTGTTAATCCAGTTGATTTCTAGTCTGTGTTTTTTCATATCCTGTGCGTTATGTGGTAACTACATGTAAAATAATTGGCGCTGTATAAATTATGAAAATTGGGCTTTGTCAGGAAACATGTACAGAAACCTGCTGATTCATTACCATCACCATCACCACCATCATCATCACCATCATCATCATCATCATTATCATCACCACCATCACCATCATCACCAACACCACCACAATAACCATCATCACCATTATCACCATCATCATCACCACCACCACCACCACCATCATCATCATCACCACTACCATCACCATCACCATCACTATCACCATCACCATCACTATCACCATCATCATCACCAAATCATGTGATTGTCTGTCTCTTTCCATTTCCCAAGTTGACCTTTTTTCGTCTCATGATTTGTTTTCCTGGTGCACATGATATAGACAAAGAGGTGTTGGTAGAATGTAAAGATTTCAGGCTTCATCAAGCTCCATCCTCTATCCCTTGATGGTTTCCATAATCCCTCGTAAATCCGTGCAGTATTCATCGCCCGTCTTCTCGCTTTGCGTCACGTGGGGTTCGGAGGGAGAACTCTCCACCGTGTGTATTTGTTTGTAGGAGACGGAACGCATTCTTTAAAAAAGTTGCATGAGGGTTAATTCAGGGTTTCTTTAAAGCCCTGTAGCATTATTATTACCCCCGAACATATCGGACTGACTCTACAGAAGATTTCTTCTACTCATTCCCATGTATGTTTCCTTCTCATGATATTTCCAGATATTTGGTGATTTTGTCTGTTTTTGTCATGTACCTTGCTAAATTATAAGTTCATATTTTTGCCATTTGAAAAATGTATGTTAATTTTCATGCCAAGATGTGATTGTTAGGCCTCACATTTATATTCCCATTCAACACTCTCCCTTTCAGAAATCCATTTCTGTGGTTACATCGTGTTAAATTGCTAATTTTGAAATAACATTTTACCGCAGTTCTATTAAAAAAAAAAATTGTGGCAACTCTAGAGAAAATAAATGCACACAAAAAAAAGGAAATTCAATTCTCTGACTTTTGTTACAGAGCTAGTATTCCAATTAATTAATCTTACATCTCTTAACTGAAATGTTCTGATTTCAATCTGTTTTCTTTTTCAAATCAACCTATTCATTCCTTAGAAAGGTGACACAAAATACAAACCTTACCAGTATTCTATGAAAACATTTCTCGCGGCAACAAACACCCCACCCACTCTCAAAGTTACTCTCAAGAGGCGAAGAGGAAATCTGTTTTATTGGGGTCATTCCAATTAACCTGCCTCGATCGATCGCTACTTACTAAACTATTAATGGGATGGAACCCCTATGTCCCAAAACAATCACACGCAATCTCTCACGCTCCATCCAGGAGAGAAGTATTTATTTGGCATTTTCATTAAATTTTTTGTTTTTGTGTTATCTAAAATATGATCTGTATTCTGTTCTTTCTTTTTTTAAAGTGTTTTCCCCTCTCAGCACTCAGTATTTTAACCCAGTTTTTTACAATTTATTTCAAATTTTTGGGTTATCTCCTTTTTGGTGATATGATCAGTATTCTCGTCTTTTATTTTGTTACAAGTGTTTTCCCCTCTCAGCACTCAGTATTTTAACCCAGTTATTTACAATTGTAATTGTTGGCTCACGTCATATAATGCAACTCACTCTTCTTCGCTCTTCTGACTTGTACACAGTTATAACTTTCCAGTGGATAATAACAAATCTCAACCATCACTATAATCTCTCCTAGAAAGAATACCAACAGTCCTTTTCAGGACTACACCAACAGTCCTTTCAAGGACTACCAACAGTCCTTTCTAGGACTACCAACAGTCCTTTCTAGGACTACCAACAGTCCTTTTTAGGACTCTCCTAGAAAGAATACAACAGTCCTTTTCAGGACTACACCAACAGTCCTTTCAAGGACTACCAACAGTCCTTTTTAGGACTCTCTTAGAAAGAATACCAACAGTCCTTTTCAGGACTACACCAACAGTCCTTTCAAGGACTACCAACAGTCCTTTCTAGGACTACCAACAGTCCTTTCTAGGACTACCACAGTCCTTTTTAGGACTATCCTAGAAAGAATACAATCAGTCCTTTTCAGGACTCACCAATCCTTCCCTCTCACATGGTGCAACCGCAAACCATGCGTATTACAATACAACAAGCTATGAGAGAATCACTAGAGTTTTAAGTAATTTGTGTGGATTTGGACAATGTTACTATAGATCCCTTTAAGATCTGTCTTTGGTTTTTCATGATGTATGCAAATACATTGTAATGTAACATTTGTCTCTTTTTACTGTTTGCTTTACAAAAACAGGAAAATAGGACAGTTTTAAATTTGAGGGTGAATATCGGGACCCCCATCATCAGTATTTTGTAAGAAAATGCATTAAGTATTCTCAAAATGATGCCCCCACATTGAGCTTAACCCGTTCACTACGAGATTCTGAAATCCCCATAGACTTTGTACGTAGCCCACCCGGTTCCCATAAGCAACGGGTTAAGAAAATTGACAAATGGTACATTCATTTTGCTTTAAATTATAATGTAAAAACACTTTCCTGATTTATAAGAACAAATGGAAACCAGAACAGGAAACCAGAACAGGAAACCGAAACAAGAACAATACTCAAGATTTCCGTTCACATGATGTTGACTCAATATCCTTGTTTAAAGTTGCTGGTATCATTTAACATTGGACAAAGAAGGGAATATGAAAAACAACAAATAGTTGAATATAGTATTTTTTCTTCTTCAAATGTTAAAGGGGTAGTTTAGTTTTGGTAAGGCTGAACTTTAGTAACCAAACCTGGACAATAACCTTAAACAGTAATAGTAATAACTCCACTATGCTCGAAAAGTATACAAACTTGCAAAATGACTAAGTAAAAAGCATGTTATCATTCAAAAAGAGCCATTTTGATCACGAGAGGGCGCTTTTTTAAAGGCGTCAGTTTCAACCATTTTCCATACACAATAATGCATGTGATGTTTTATTACCAGACTGATTTTATAGAGAGAACATCAACAACTACTTAAATAACACTTTCGAAATTTTTTGAAAAAGTGGAAGCATTTTTTGAATTTTTTGAAAAAAAACGTTAATTATTTGGGCCCCAAATAATTATAAGATCAGATACATTTATTGATATTTCAGCCGTTTGTGGGCCGATTTCGACCAAATAAAGTTTATTCTGCCATTAAAATTGCATGTTCTTTCAAATTTGACACTCAGTTTTTAATTACCTCACAAAAAAATTGCAGTATTGTATCAACTTGTGTTCTGATTGGAGGCATTTTTCAAAGGTGCCATGTTTATGCATGTTGTGTGCAATCTCTCTGCTAGAGTGTCTCACGTAATCGCACCTGTCAGTTTATAATGCACACAAATCTGTCTTGTTCTGAAGATAATGTGTTACTATATGTACCAATTAAAGTGTAGCCAACAATTATTTTGGCACCTTGAATAACAAAAACAAAACATTGATCTAACCACATTTATGCAAGTATGAATGTATTAGTTGACTACAGTGCTGCATCAAATTTGCCATCCTGATTAAAGGCATTTTTCAAAGTTTTTGCCCATAAGGGGCATAACAATTAAAGTGATCCATTACCTTTGTGAAAATTCAACCAAAATCGCTTGGAGCTTTCGCACTTCTCTTGTATCTTGTTGTTTGGCTTAATGTTAACACAAGATTTAAATGGGTTTGAATTTTTCAAATGTCTCCCTAATTATGGAGATATTTGAGACTGAATTTTAAAGCGTGTGTAGACGCTTTCGACTACATAGTAAAGAGTATCCAAATTTTGAGACTACATGTAAATCCTGCATAGTATCCGAATTTGGATACTTCACGCAAACAATCGGGACAAAATTAGACATCGATTTACTCTTTTTTTCATTAAGTATTAAAACATTATTCCTTATCTATGAAAATCTCACGTATCATTCTCAAGAATATGCCAATGATATTGGTATGTGATTGAAGTCTCGAATACCAATTTTCGGGGGAAAATATAAAGTGAATGGATCACTTTAATGCATGTTGTGTGCAATTATACGCTAGAGTGTCAACGTAATCACACTTGTCAGTTACACACATGTATGCATAATTTCAAATAGGTGCTAAAGATAATGTGCTGCTACTATGTGCGTATTCCTGATTTTGATGTTGTAAGCTCCCAAAGTTCACATTGATGTGTTTTTAAAGGATTTGTGAGTGATTAATTCTAAGACGATATTTTGTGGCACAAGTCGTCAGGTGAGAGTGAAGCATTTTTTTTATGTGCAAAATTGAGTTATATACATGTCATCTTATAGGTGGGAGCCTGCCTTCTTCTATTTATGATGTCAAATTGTCACATTTATGACAGTTACATGTATTTCTAATTTGGAAATTTGTATCAAAAATTATTTAAAAGGAGCTTCATTTGGTTTCTCCATGGCTTTCAAACTTTAAACATGATTACATGAATCTCCAAAGTACAAAATGTGACTTAGCGCTTTAATTTCTCTTTCTCAACTGATGAAGTTTTCACATTAAAAACCGGCACTTAAAGAGACATACATGTAGGACCAGTGTTAGTTGCATCTGTGCATAATCAATACATCAGGGGGGAAAATAACATGCTATTTTGGGAGGCTATACTTCTCAACCATTCCAGTATGATAAAAAAACAGTTATATTTTGCATTGAACTTGATGCACAAATTTTTCGGGAGCTCTTTTAAGATTATCAGGGACGTTTAGAAGCAATTCAGAGCATAAATCGCCTCATCCCCTGTGTATTTCTTTCACTGTCATACATTCTGGTATTCGTTCATTTGTAAAAAAAAAAGAAAAAAGTTCTATACAAATTGTGATTGTAATTGGAGTGTAATTTTAGGCCTATGTCAGATCAACATTATGTGATGTGTTAATAATCTGAATGCTGTGCGTAAATGTCAAGCGAATAAACGCCAATCAATGGACGGACAATGTCAATATCTGATAATGTAGCACTGCACATGTGTGAGATAAGCTTATTGATTATGTTTAGCATTGCAGTTGTATGTTGACATACAATAATACTTGTATTTTAATGTGCATGTTCATTTACACACTCTCCCACTCATAACATACATGTAATATTGCTAACGGGGCACTATATCCACGTGGATTACAAATCTATTCAATTAAAAAAAATAATGTGTGTTAAAATGTCATTTAATATGTGCTGTGCAAACTACTTTAATCCTCATTTATTAAATAGATTAATGTCTAGGAGATTTGGCTGGTGGCATTTCTGAAGTAAACTTTGTATTTTTTTTTTGTTCATTTTAATTTAGATTGGTTTGATTGGCTGTTCCAGGGTCATTCATCAGATATTGGATCTGCGCAAGATTACACATCGTTATTTAGCAGAGGTGAGTGGACTCTGTATGACTTGTGCGGATATAATGTGAATATACTGTATAGATTCATTGCAACAAAAATGATTGCTCCAACATCTCCAACATAAAAGTTGCCAATTTAACATCATAACACAAAATTGTCTATCATAAAATAAAAAAGTAAATCAGTTACAGTTACGTATTACAGTTATGTATTTAATGTGAAATTGAGCTATATTGAGCAGACTTATGCTCAAGTTATAATAAGTATATTTTTATATCCTTCCCTGCAAAATTCATAAGAATCAATATATTGTTTTGCAGTAGTTCTTGCTCAATGAATAAGTAAGCATATTTTTCGTCATCACTGTCCACAATTTTTCTAAGAATCAATGCCATTTGGAATTTGTCTTGATCAATGAATAATTGAGCATATTTTCGTCATCACTGTCTATAATTTCTCACGAATCAATACCATTTTGCAGTTTTTCTTGCTCAATGAATTATTGAGAATATTTCTGTAATTTCTACCGGCGGCGGGTTTCTGCTTGGAAACTAAATGTCAAGTATACAGGGAACCTTAACCCCTTGACTACGGGAACCGGGTCGAGTTATGACTTTTTAATGTACAAAGTCTGGAGATTTCAGGATCTCAAAGGGAACAGGTTAAGGGATCTAGTAACCTAAGCTTGCCCACATCCATAAAACTGACTTAGAACTCTAGTGGTTCTCGCATACCTTGTTGTATTCAGATTACCAATGGAACATTTTTTTTTTTTTTTTCCATTTCGTTATAAATATATTTACTATTGAAGTGTTAATTTTTTAAGTTAACACTGTGTGTTCAAGGTCAGTGCAGTGAATTAGCGAATATCACTTTGCATTTGCTCTCATTACTCGGCCATATAACATCCTTCTAACATAACATTTCCTAATGGACATATCAGATCACAAAAATACACATTTTATTCAACCATTTTATCATTTTTTGTACCTGTCAACAAAGTTACTAGATCCCTTTAATCCGTTCTTAGATGGAAAATTGTAATTTTAGGAAAAACCTGTTTGCCTGGAAACTTTTAGAAGGCTTGATGGCAGAATGGTGGATTTTATCGTCACTGCCTGTTAGTTTGTAGAGAATCAATTGTTGCCTGTATGTTGCTTGGAAAGTAAATGTCAAGTATACAGGGAACCTAATTTATCCGTTGTCAGATTGGGCAGGAAGTTTGCAAAAACTATGTATTTTAGATTTTAGAAATAACCTTTTTGCGTTGACAATTTTAGAAGGTTTACTGACAGTTTGGTGGTTTTTATCATTGCTACCTGTTAGTTTCTAGAGAATCGATACTTTGCCTACAGGTATGTTGCTTGGAAAGTAAATGTCAAGTGTACAGGGAACCTTTATCCATTGTTAGATATGAAAGGAAATTTGCACAAAAAAAAATATTTTAGAAATAGCCTTTTTGCTGGCTTGGTAGCAGAATGGTGGATTTTATCGTCACTTCCTGTTACTTTATAGACATCAATACCTTGCCTGTATGTTGCCATGGAAAGTAAAATGTCAAGTGTACAGGGAACCTTAATCCATTGTCAGTATTGTTTGAGGGATCAATACCTTGCCGGTATGTTGCTTGGAAAGTAAAATGTCAAGTGTACAGGGAACCTTAATCCATTGTTAGATATGAAAGGAAATTTGCACAAACAAATATTTTAGGAAATTCAATAGCCTTTTTGCCTGGAAACTTTTAGAAGGCTTAGTAACAGAATGGTGGATTTTATCGTCACTTCCTATTGATTTATAGAGATCAATACCTTGCCTGTATGTTGCCATGGAAAGTAAAATGTCAAGTGTAGAGGAAACCTTAATCCATTGTCAGTATTGTTTGAGGGATCAATACCTTGCCTGTATGTTGCTTGGAAAGTAAATGTCAAGTGTAGAGGGAAGCTTAATCCATTGTCAGTATTGTTTGAGGGATAAGACAGGAAGTTTGCCAAATGTTAATTTTAGAAATAACCTTTTTGCGAGGAATCTTTCAGAAGGGTTGGTGTCAGGATGATGGATGGGTGAATCAAGCCCACTTCACATCGTGATGAAGACTTTTTTTTAAACGGTTCATAAATAGTAATCATAATATTTTAATGTGTATTCACTGGACACATTTCACACTACTTCTGAAACTAACTAAGTTAAATCTCCCATAAATCCATGTGAAATGGGTATGTCTTGATACACTAACAACTGTATGCTTTGAAAGCAGAAATTCAAGACACATTACACACTACTTCTGAAATAAACCAAGTTAAACCTCCCATAACATCCATGTGAAATGGGTATGTGTTGATACACTTAAGAAACAAAAGAACAGCTGTATGTTGTCAGAATTCTAAATACTCAAGGACAGAGAAATATATGTGTATTAAAGAGAAAACAATGAATTATAGAAATATACAAAATAAAAATACGGAAATAACAAAGAGAAACATGAATAATGAATAACAGAAATATTATTTTAGATAAAATTTACAAAAGTAAGAGTAGAAGTTTCGAAAAATAAAGAGTATAGGTCAACTAGTACTTAAAGATTTATAACATAGAGAGAGTGAAGAGGATTAGGGTTAGCTGAAAATTATGAAAAAATCAAATGCATGAGAGGTTGAGGAGTGGATAAACTGCAAGGAAGCCATGTGGGTGGGAGTGTGGAGCATTACAAAAAGATTGGGGGCACTCACATGAGGGGACAAACTTTATGTATTTCTCTGTTTTTTGGTGGATTTTCTTTTTTTTTTTTTTTATTGTTTTTGTCAAATTACATGCCCACTCATAACTAATCCACAGGTAGGTCTAAACTCTAAAGATTACAAACTGTCACGGGTGAGGGGGGGGGGGGGAGGGGGGTGGTGTTGTACAGGGGAAAGAGGGGGTGTGGACAAATTATGAGAGAAAAAATCAAATGCAAGAGAGGTTGAGACTTGAGAGTGGATAAACTGCAAGGAAGCCGTGTGGGTGGGAGTGTGGAGCATTACAAAATGATTCGGAGGGGGGGGGGGGGAGGGGGGAGGGGGGTGTATAGGGGAATGAGGGGTTGTGGAAAAGTTGAGAGCGAAAATAAGAGGAATCTTACGTTGTGATTATTGCATGTATCAGGACGTGGGAGGGAGAAGGGGGTGAAGGGTGACAGTGGTGTTGTTTCACTGCGATGGATGATGTATATCACAGTGCATAGCTTTTATATCACGCTCTATCAAATGTAACACCTTATTTACTGGATGCAGTAATGGGTGACATATCATTGCGCTTAGCTTTTTCCCCCCACTCAAATGTAGCACCTAATTTACTTAATGCAGCGTATACTCGGTCTCCCATTTTATATCAACCACCCCTCCTCGCAAATTATGCTAACCTTCACCTATCTCCGTCCCTGCTCCTGACTAATTAATGCGGCTCCGAGCCAGGCTAGGGTGCAGTAAGTGATATTTCCCTTTAATAATTAACAGGAAAAGCTCCACAAACGCTGGAAAAGGGAGAGATGGGAAGAATTGGGAAAGTGGATAGATTAAGGGTGCCATGCCCTGACCTTCATACATCTAAAGTAGATTATAACGTGTTCTAGGGAAAGTATGGTTTCAGAGCTCAACACTATAGCAAGTTTGTCCTATTGCTCGGGCAAGTCAGAATTGGTGTTGGGCAAGTAAAATTTAATAAATTACTACTTTGCTTGCCCGATAAGGCAACTACATAATTGGTCAACTACAAGAGAACAATGTAATTTCATACATGTATGTTAATCTCATCTAGAATTAAGAGGCCAAGAAAATATTTTATTGGGGCAAGTTAAATTACAAAATGTATGATATTACTTGCCCAAATATAGGCCAGTACAGAAGCAAGTTACGTGTGGAGGCTTGTTTTATGCCCCATGCACTGACCTCCATAGATCTAAAGTAGATTGTAACATGTTCTAGGGAATGTCTTGTTTCAGGACTCATCACTATCACTTGTACTATTGCTCGGGGCAAGTCAAAATTGTTGTCAGGCAAGTCAAATTTCATAAATTGTCTACTTTGCTTGCCCAATAAGGGAACTACATTTAAATAATGGTTTAACTACAAGAGAACAATGTAATTTCATTTGTGTTAATCTCATCTAGAATTAAGACGCCAAGAAAGTATTTTATTGGGGCAAGTTAAATTACAAAATGTATGATTTTACTTGCCCAAATGGGCCAGTACAGAAGCAAGTTACGTGTGGAGGCTTGTTTTATGCCCTATAATGCTCTGACCTCCATACATCTAAAGTAGATTGTAACATGTTCTAGGGACTGTCTTGTTTCAGGGCTCAACACTAGCACTTGTCCTATTGCTCGGGCAAGTCAAAATTGGTGTCGGGCAAGTAAAATTTCATATATTGTCTAGTTTGCTTGCCTGATCAGACAACTAAATAATTGTTCAACTACAAGAGAACAATGTTATTTCATATATCAATCTCATCTAGATTTAAGAGGCCAAGAATTTGTTTTATTGGGGCAAGTTAAATTACAAAATGTATGATTTTACTTGCCCAAATGGGCCAGTACAGAAACAAGTTACGTGTGGAGGCTTGTTTTATGCCCCATGCACTGACCTCCATATATCTAAAGTAGATTGTAACATGTTCTAGGGAAAGTATGGTTTCAGGGTTCGACACTAGCACTTGTCCTATTGCTCGGGCAAGTTAAAATTGGTGTTGGGCAAGTAAAATTTCATAAATTGTCTAGTTTGCTTGCCTGGTCAGGCAACTAAATAATTGTTCAACTACAAGAGAACAATGTAATTCCATATGTGTTAATCTCATCAAGAATTAAGACGCCAAGAAAATATTTTATTGGGGCAAGTTAAATTACAAAAATGTATGATTTTACTTTGCCCAAATGGGACAGTACAGAAACAAGTTACGTGTGGAGGCTTGTTTTATGCCCCATGCCCTGACCTCCATAGATCTAAAGTAGATTGCAACATGTTCTAGGGACTTATTTCAGTCTTATTTTAGGGCTTGTCCTATTGCTTGGGGCAATTACGAAATTAATGTCGGGCAAGTAAATATCACGAATGGTGTATTTTGGTTGCCCGATCAGGCACCTAACTTTTCTGTCCAACTACGAGAGAAATATATAATTCCTTACAAAACAATTCAGAATTTTACCAAGCAGATTGGTCTACCCAGCACTATTAATTTGCCTTTGTTCACATTGTGTTTTTATTTGGGCAAGTCAATTTTCTGTTTGGGCAATTACAATCTGAGAAAAATATTATTTTACTTTCCTGAACGGGCAATTTGAAGAGAAAAAAATTAGTCTGAAGGCTTGTCTTGTTTAGTAAGATACTTGTGTGTAGACATTAATGCGGAGATAGACATCTGAATTGTATTCAGGAATATTTATTGATCATTACTAGAATGAAATGTGCAATTACACTATAAATATATGAATAGATCTGTTCTATCTGTCGCTGGGTACATTTTGTCATCCCAAAAGACATTGAGCTACGGGTATTTATATTGTACAGTAATGTTAGTGCAAACAAAAATATACGTTAATGTTTTGATAGCAGGACATGTCTTTCATGATATATTTCTTTCTTCTGTATTGCGGTCTATCTGAAGTATGCAATTTAACATTCCATGTATTATCCAACATCCTGTTACTGTAGGATAACCATGAGTAATGTTTGTTTAAGGCATAATATATTCAATGTACAAATGTGAAACTTTTTTTGTGTTTGCTGCAGATTTGTTTGTAGGTAGACTATCATTTAAAGAAATTTGTGATTTGGTGCTACCGAAAAACTAAGTCTTCTTAATATTCCATGTTAAAGTGTCATTAAATTGTTTTTTTTTAATGAGCAGCGTTCTCCTCTGTTCGCCCACATATTTTTCTTCTTCTTCAAATGAGTATGATTTTAGTTTGCTTTTGCTAGTGTTAAAAAGCATTTGAATCTAATCTAACACTGCCCCATATGTTTGCTTAAATTTGTGTGCGCATTGGGTGTTATTAAATGTATTTTTATTCATAACAAGTTTAATGATTTAAAAAATGTTTGCTATAAGGAACAAAACTACTGTGCCTCACAAATTGTATTTACTGTAGTAGTCATTCACAGAAAATAATGCTTTCTAAGCAATTTCTGATATTTGATAGCACGATTATAATTGTTCTTCTTCATATACCCGACAGTAGCTTTAAGAATGCTCCTGTCATCCCTGCGGCCATCTAGCTGTTTATAGCAGGATGAATCCGTGTGTAAACTTGCGGTGATGAAGGGTACCCCGCCTCGTATTTTGATTAGCCACTGATCTGTTTGTCCAAGGGAGGGGGTTCGCTCGATCGTCTGTTGCGCTTTTCCGATTGAATGCCTCCCGGCCGTTTGTGTAGCGATTGAATATGCAGAAGGGGACAGCATGGTTCTGCCGCCTTTGCTTGCTTGCTTGCGCTGCGATTCAGTCTCACTTCAATTTATAAAGATTAAGACATAGCACAGTCTTTATTTCTATGCAAAATATGGACATATCGCTTAACAGAATGGCAACCAAGGAAGGGAAAGAGAAGAAGAGGAAGGCAAAAGAAAAGATGGAGAGAGATAAACTAACATCATACATGGGAACGGCCACATGGCCCAGGATAGCTAGAGATTGAAGAAAATGGAAATGTCATGAGGAGGGCTTAAATGTCCAATGATTGGATGAACTATAGCGTAATAGCCTGATAGATATAGATAGAAAATATGTTGAGTGAATAATTACATTAACCCATTCAATGCTGTTTGATTTTGGTACAACATGCTTTCTTCATACACTTCAACCTTCTTACTATGAGTATGAGTAGCAATAACTTTTGTCCCAAAAAGCGAATACAAAATTGTGGCAGGTGTTACCTGTAAGTTGTTACAGTATGCTTGTGGTGCACATTCTGTGTACAGTAGTGCACTAAACTTTGACTATGACTATGCGGTGGTTCATTTTTGTGGTTCGTTTTGTACACAGAGTAGCACGAGACTCTAGTCTTACTTCAGCTTGAATAGGGCCAGAGGTGCAGTTTGCACCATAATTTACTTATGTCTTTAAAGATGTAACAGAGTCTTTATCTGTAAATAAAATACCTAAAAAACATACCTTTGTATTATATTAACCCATTCAATTTATTGGATTTTCTGGACCAGTCGTGAACAAGTTAGTGTCAATTTTTAGAAGTAGCAACATTGGTGGGGGTGGGGGGGGGGGGGGGGGGGGGGTGAGCGAAAGCACAATGCTAAGTTGCACAAACTTTTAAATTGCTCTATAAAATTCATTACACCAACAGCCTAACAGGTGCTAATTTAAAGAAGTGTCAGCTTTTCTTATGGAAAAGAAATTCCCCTTGATGATTATCATAAGATCTGAACACAGCCTGTAACATTCACAGGACCTTTTTTGTACTTCAAAAAGGTCGGTGCCAATTTAGCAGCATTAATAGGAAGTGGCCTGCTCTCTCCCTAGATGAATGTTGCCACTTCGCTAAATTGGCAACTTTCGTCTAGGGACAGAGTAAGCCCCTTCCATCAATACACATGTATGTATGTCTCATGGAGTATATCTCAAGAGCAGCATTTTTTGCACTTATATCAAGGTAGTGCCAATGTTGTGAAGTGGCAACATTTGTCTAGGGATAGAGAAGATCGCTTCCATATGTCTTTATCATTTTGTGGATTGTGGTTGGTTGATAAAACTAAAATAGTGCAGCTCACGAATAGCCCTTTTGCACTTGAACTAAGTTCGAGCCAATTTAGCGAAGTGGCAACATTCATTTTGTGGAGGTAGAACAGGTTACTTCCATTTATATATGTTATTATTTGGTGAATTGTGGAAGGTTAAAACATTCTATAAAGAATATCTCATAATCGGCCTTTTCCCACTTATAAACCAAGCTAGTGCCAATCGGGGGTGGGGGGGGGGGGGGTGGTATATTTTAAGGGCTACTTTTCAAGCTTGACTGCATGAAAAAAGAACTGTACATTTTTTAATTTGTTTATTGAACCCTTTGCAAATTTACAGGGGCTCTTTTTAGCCATGGGGGGGGGGGGGGGGGGGGGGGGTTGCTGGCTAACTGAAATTCACCTGAGCCCCTTTTTTTAACTGGTGCCAATTTAGTAAAGTGGCAACATTGGTCGGGAGAGAGCATGCCACTTGCATTGATGAGGTATTGACGGTGAGGTATCTGCTTTCTGTAAGGTAACACTGGCAAGCAAACGCACTGGATTACTGTCTGGCTACATTGTGGGCTCATCTGCTGACATTGATGGGTGTTTGGTTGCACTTAAAGCTAAGCAACAGGTTTGGGAAACCAATCCCTGTTTAGTATGTAAAGCGCATAGAGAGTCATTTTGTCTAGTATGCGCTATATAAATATACATTATTATTATTATTATTATTAATAATAAAAACTAGTTGATGCAAAAATGATTCATCCAGTCAAAGTTAAATAGTTTGTATTATAAATTCAAAATAGCTGGAAAAAACTTACTATTGTAAGTTCGACATTTTGCCGATTTACAACTTGTTTCCCCTGTCAACTCTCTCAGGTGGAGGGCCATCTTTTATTTTTAAAAAAACCTCTCCAAAAACCTCTCAATACTCGCTTCAATTGATGACATGGTGATAAGATGCTCTTAAAGCTAAGCAACAGGTTTGGGAATATAACATAAAAACATTCTAAATTTTCACTTTTACCTGTATTGCCAACATTGTGATAAGAATAATCCCATATCTTTTGAAGAATGTTCTATTTGCTGGTTTTGAGGCCATGTATGTCTGAATGGAAATCTTCTGCAATTACTCCACATTACCTTTAAAGCAGGAGAGCCACAGGTGTCATGTGATACTGATTGTGAAAAAAGCTCTTTTATGAAAAGCTCTTTTATGAAAAGGTCAATTATGAAAATATCTCCCTATGCTAGTTACCTACATTTCGAAACAAAGAAAATCATGTTTGCATGCCAATTATAAAGCACGGGTCTCTTTTCAGTTTTAAAATTATTCGGATTCGTAAATCACTTGCACAGTGCCATCTTGTGAACACCCTACGCACAGTTCATGATACAGAGTGGCTCAGTGTTGTGTAAGTGCACCAACTAGTTGAAAACGGTGATCCGCGGTGTAGTATCGCCACGCGTGACAATCTTTAATACATTAAACTTTACACAACTCAATGTGATATCTCAATTTAATATATCTGAATGTAATATCTTAACTGTATCTCAATGTAATATCTAAAATAAATATCTCAATTTAATATCTCAATGTAATATCGCATTGTAATATCTTCCCGGATAAGATGGATAACGGAGCAGTTAGAAAGAAGTTGGAATAGGAGGTTAATATGTCTACCCTAAGGCTGGAATTCCCAAATTAAACCATGGGTTTTAGATGTGTCACTTGACGTCATCTGAAACCCTGACTTACACCACTGTTGTGTGAAAGGCCAGGTGTAATCCTCTCCATCTTGTAAGATTAGCTATGATGTCGTAAGAATAACTATCATATATTGATACCCCGAAGAAGAAGCAGAGGATCAATATTTTTGATTTACAACACAATTTATATTAATTATAACTGTCATTTGTGCCCTGACGAAGATTCTGCTAGGATCGAAAGCTAGGCTGTATACGACTCTCATTTTACCACATTGGCGATTTTTTAGTAGACAAGCAGTTTTCAGCAGTATTTTCCATATGTGACCATACACCACAAAACGACCGTTATGTCGCCGTGGTAGTTTGTCTGTTATTAGCTGATATAGCCAAATTTTGTATAAAATATGAAATTCAGGATTTTGGTATTTCCTGAATGAGAGTATCATAATCTACCTTTTGCGAAATTTTGAGCGTCAGAAATCATGTTTAAATATGATTTTTAATCAAGTAAATATGATCAGATTACAGTGCTTGAATGGACGCCGATCTTTGAAACGGCCCGTTTTCTCCCTAACATTAAAACTGATTCAGCCATGTTCCAAATCTTGGCTGCTCATTTTGAGAGGGTTCACTTAGTCCAAATATGACAAATTATATACCATTTTAAAGGTATTGACTTCTTCTTTACTGTCATGTAAAAATTAGCACAATCATTTTCCCCGACTTATTGGTCGTTTTGTGGTGTGAGGTCACATATTCACAATTTATATTATTTAGTAGATTTAACAACTAAAATGTATATATATTTTTAAACAAGAGCTCGATGAATGTGCTATGATTCATCAAACCAATAGCATTGAACTAATGGTTTAAATTAATACAGCATTCATGAATTGCAACAAACAATACAAAGTGAATGGGAGTGGGACTTAGAAGCCAGTGGAAATAAAGTTCAATTCAATTCAATGTACAGCAAACATCCCAATCAAACATGCAGGATTCAAATCTATGTATGTTAATGTCTACAGGAACCTGGTTGGCTAAATACAAATTCTATGGTGGTTTTAGAATCTCGAAGGGAACATGTTATCCAGGGCTCGACACTAGCACTTGCCCTGTTGCCCGGGGCAAGTAAAAACTGATGTCAGGCAAGTAAAATTTCATAAATAGTCTAGTTTGGTTGCCCGACTGGGCAACTACATTTTTGCTCGACTAGGTCTAGGAGAAAATAATGTAATGCTGATGATGTGTTAATCTCATCTAGAAGTAATGGGGCAAGTAAATTTTCTATTCTGGGAGGTAAAAGTTGAAAATGTATGATTCTGCTTGCCTGAACGGGCAAGTAAAAAAAAGGTTAGTGTGGAGGCTTGTGTTATCTATCCTTTGAATAATGTTAACACATCCCTGTTTCAAAAGATGATAGAAAGGAAAATATAGAGAGAAAGAAAAAAAAGAAGGTGTTTTAAGCGAGGTGGTGAGAGACTATGGCGGTGTGAGATAGCCGTCTGTAAACAAACTCTCCATAAAATGCTCAGGGATACAAATCTCTGGGTACTCTTTACTACCGTGAATACTTTTAATGCATCCCTGTACCCTACTCAAAATGTGGAAGAAGTGATGAAATACAGAGGAAGTAAAAATGGATGAAGATGTTTATGAGCTAGGTCGTACAAAGTGAATGGGGAAGGGAGAAAACAAACTTCAGTTCCATTTAATTTCACTCAGAATATAAAATCCAAGAATACGATCCAAACTTCCCAATCAGACACTCGTGATTCAAATCATTGGGTACATTAACTATCCCTTTAATGCATCCTTGTCTCAAAAGAGGAAATAGAGGAAAAAGATAGAGAGGAAGAGAAAAAGAGCAAGATGTTTTTGAAGCAATGTGGTAAGGGTGAATGGGGGAGAGCGGTAGCAGTCAACAAATAAACTTCCCAATAAAACACACATGATTCAAATCTCTGGGTATAACTATCTGACTATCCCTTGAATAATGGCAACGCATTCCTGTCTCAAAAGATGAAATAGAGGAAAAAGATAGAGAGGAGGAGAAAAGGAGGAAGATGTTTTTAAAGCAAGGTGGTAAAAGTGAATGGGGGAGGGAGATAGTAAGCAAATAATTACCGTTGGTGAAGGTGATGGGACAAACTATCACTTCCAGGCGAGCTGGATGTAGCTATCTTTCCGAAGCGAAGCTGAGGAAAGATAGCGTATACATTCAGATCGTCGAGGAAGTGATAGTTTGCCATTGCCTGAAACCAAAAGGTGATTATTTGCTTTATATTCCACATCAAACTTCTAGATCTAGTCTAAAGACTAAGCAGGCCTAGTCTAACTCTAGTACTGTTACTACTACTAGGTTTGATCTACTTACCAACAATGTTATTCCAATTTCGGTAACAGGGTAACTCCATGACAATTCCATTATATTATAACAGTTCAAAAGTCAACGGTAACTCCTTGAAAATTCCAAAAGTTAAAACGCGAAATGTAAACTCCCCCCAAAACAGTTCAAAAGTCAACAAACACGTAAATAGAGTCTCCCCAACACTTGGTCTAGCGCTTTCAAGACCAAGTCCATGTCAGACAGTTCGTCAAAATGTATGCTTCCAGCATCGCAATAATCTTTGAACACTTTCAGGCTGAACTTAAGTTGTCGCTTTGTATTTTTACTTTCACTCTCAAGCAAAAAAATTTCCATTTCAGCTTCGTTAGAGCTCAAATCTTACGTCGAACAACAGAACAAGCAGCAAACGGTGTAATGTACGATACGTATCATATGGTACAGTGCATAGCGTATGCATGCAGCTTCAGTGTGCTACGTATGCAGAACGAATAAAATAAAATTTGTAATTCGCGCGCATACCGCCACATCATTTGGGCACGGAATTTGAGTGGCCACACACGAGCTCCACAGTCAAGTCAATGCAACCGCGGAGTGTAGATAGTACTTTACCAATTATCTAGTGAGTGGAAAGCACTTTCACCCACGATATCTACACAGTGTAACAAAGTTTTCTTCTTCCATCAATGATGGGCGAAACTGTTTCATCACGTGATTAACTTTTGACCAATCGTAGAGCAAGATTCTTAGTATGTGGAATATAACAGTCAATAAATAAACTTCTCAATAAAACACACATGATTAAAATCTCTTGGTACGTTAACTATCTAACTATCCCTTGAATAATGGCAACGCATCCCTAGGCCTGGTACATTAACTATTCCTTTAATGCATCCCTGTCTCAAAAGATAAAATAGAGGAAAAAGATAGAGAGGAAGCAAAACGGAGGAAGATGTTTTTTAAGCAATGTGGTAAAAATGAATGGGGGAGGTAGATAGCAGTCAATAAACAGACTTCCCAATCAAACACTCATGATTCAAATCTCTGGATACTCTACATGTATACTACCCTGTGGGTACTAGTACTTCATATTTAAAGGCACTCTCACTTGTGTAAGACCGAGCACGGTAGCTTAGGGGTTAGAGTGTCCGCCGCATACACAGGAGGTCCCGGGTTCAAACCCAGACCGGGTCATACCAAAGACTTTAAAAATGGTACATTCTGCCTTCTAGCCAGGCGCTCTGCATGTATAGAATGGAGAAGGGAAGGTTAATCACACGAGTTACCAGAGGACTGGCCCCTTTCTGTAGCTTTCGCTACGTTTAGTAGATGTATGGTCTAGGGGTAATGAATCGGAGATAGGCGCCGCCTTATGTGCCAAAATTGGCACGGGAAGGACTTTAACTTTAATTTCACTTATGTGCAGAATTTGGTGCCCTGCAGAGGAAAACAACATTACTGTACCTGTCTATAAAGGTAACCTGTCTACAGTGACCACTCTATTAATTTCCCTTGGGGTGGTCGCTATGCACAGATTTGACTTTTACATTGTTATTGTACCTGTCTATAGAGGTCACCTGTCTACAGTGGTCACTCTTATTTGTTTCCCTTGGGTGGTCGCTATACACAGATATAATTTGACGGTACATACATCAATCTTGAAGGTGAGAGAAGAGCGGGGAAAGCAGAATTTGTTTGCCGAGTCTCTTACAGGCATGTCAAACACTCCACTCGCCCCCTTGAGTAAATGACTATGTACGTGTGCGGAAGCCACGCATCGTAGAATGCAAACATTGGGAGCCCTCCCCCCTCCGTGCAACCGGAAACGAGATAGGTGCGCCCGGTATCCAGAAGGAAATTGGACTGTACCGTCAACCTGAAAATTTATTCTGTATTGTAAATATTGTATCAATTATTATTTTAACTATGCAACAATGCTAATATAAACCCTGTATTGAACACTATGCAATATACTATTATCATCATCATCGTCATTGTCGTCATCATCATCACCAAAACTGCATTATTAATGCAAACTTTTACTCAAAGACTTGTAAATTTGCACCACAAATATAATTCAGACTAATAGGGAGAGAGTTTTATGTCTTTAAACATATGCAGAAAGACATGATTTTACTTTAGTTATATAACAATGCTAGAAATTAACCTTTTTGCCTTGTGGCCCAGTCGGGCAAGTAAAAACAAGATTTGTCAACTTCTAGTGGCCCGAAACCTAAATCTGGTGGCCCCAAACAAAGAAAAACATAACAAAGTCTGTTACATTTGCTTGCCCATACGGGCCAGTAGAATTTAGGATCAATGAAATTTGGTGGCCCTAAGCTAATTTTTAGTGGCCCCGGGCCAGCGGGGCTATGTTAGGGTCATATATCTGTCTTTGCATGATCACTTGGTAAGATCTTGGTAAGATGTGAACTAAGTAAATAGTTCAAATCTATTTCACTCTAGAAAATGTGTTTAGGTATACAAATCTTATTTCATGAATTACTAAGCCACAGTTGGTCTACACCCATATGATCTATTCCCATTCCATCTAATAACAAAATGAGAATTTTCGAGGCTAGCTTAGGATTATAGATTGGGATTAGTGTCAGGAGTTGGGTGTCGGGTAAGGGTTTTGTTGAGAGATGGAGTTGGGTAAATGAAGTTCCGGGCATCATGTAGTAGACCAAATGGGTGTAGACAACTCAGCACTACCACTTGCCTGATTGCTTAGGGCAAGTCATAAATGATATCCGGCACTATTTTAGGCATTTCAGTGCTCAATCACTCCAAAGCTCCCATTTTCTTCTTTTTTTTCCCTTCCACCGAGCCATGTTTTGCCTGATGCTACTCGTGGTTTTAATTGTGCAAGAAGCACTGCCCCACTGACACCCAAGGACCCTCGTACGGCCAGTCAATTGCCAATTGCATTTGGGTTGCCATGGCAATTCTTGACTCGCCGCTGAACTGCTTCCGCAACATCAGCACCCCCAGGGATATAAGCCCTCTTTCCCCCGATCTCTTACTCTCCTTAAAGGGATCTAGCAGTGAAGGATAAAACAGGGGGGCTCAGGGTGACTTAGCCACCGAAAATTCCCTAAAGAGCCCCCGAAAGTCATCAAAGAGCCCAAATTTGCATGGGGTTTTCATTTTAGAGTGCTATTTTCATGCTTTCAAAGTAGCCCCCGAAAAAGATTTTTTTTTTTTTCCCCTGGGATCTACTAGTCACATTGTTGACTTCTGCACAAAATTACAAATGATTGATTAAACGTGTATTTCTGTGATCTGATATGCTCACTGAGTGATGTGTGAAAATTCCATGTTAAATGGATGTTATATGGCCAAGTGTTGACGGAAAATGCTAAGTTTGATTTGCTCACTCATTGCATTTGTACATGGTTGAAAGTCTCCCAGGGAGACTTTGAAATTGAAACATATCAATCATAACTGTCTTTATAGCGAATGAGGAATTCAGAAACCCCAAACCTGATCCATGCTTCTACTGGTAATACAAATACAACAAGGTATGTGAGAACTGCTAGAGTTCTAATTAAAATGTGTAGATTTTGAGAATGTTACTACATTCCTTTAAAGTCTTCTTGTGAAGTAGACCATCCATTTGATTTAATTCCGCTATCAGAAAGCGATGGCAGGGAAACTCGCAGGGGATATACCCACGAGACCGTGGCTCTTTTCACGCAAAAGAATCCGAGGAAAAATATGTACGTCATGAACACCGTACGTGCCTTGATATTCCCTCATGTGCCTGTGAATGTGTGACATGTTTTGCAAGGACATGCATCGATCTAATGCTCTTGGAAAGTATGGCCCCTGCTCCCTATCATATAGTTGCATAGTTAATGGAAAGGGTAAGGTGGTTGGGGGAGGGGTGGAATCGTTCTTTTATAGAAATAGATCATTTAACCCACTAACTTGTTAATATTATAAAATACTAGCTTGGCACATATTTTACACATTTTGATGTCTGATGTTCAAACCCACAGGGTTAAGTAGAGGTCAAAATTCACAAAACAAACTCTAGTGGTTCTCACATACCTTGTTGTATTCGTATTACCAAAAAAAGCATGGAACTGGTTATGTTTTTTCAGAATTTCTCTTTCGTTATTAAGATATTTATGATGGAAGTGTTCTGACTTGTAAGTAGCCCTGGGAGACTTTCAAATGTGTACAATGTTATCGCAATGAGGCAGCTCCTACGCAACATTGCGCAATTTTGCAGCCAGTGGATTGTATCGGGGTCCAAGTTGTTCAGATTTGGGTTTGGATTGCTGGATGGGCAAAGGATAGGGCACTTGTGAATGTTTTGAGTGGCAGTTTGCTCGGGTGAGCCACACATGCTTGCTGGGTAAGGTCTAAGCCCCAAGTCTAAAGCCCTCCGCACACAGAGACGACTCGACCCGTTCGGACTGGTTTTCAGTCGGTTCAGCTCAGTATACGTTGCCTCAGGCCTCCCGTTTTGCTGGTTAAGAGCCAGTCGGAGATCACTTGAGGCCGATTCGACATATTGAATCGGCTACGACTGAGTGAAACCAACTCTAGCTTGACTGAAAACCAGTCTGATCGGGTCGAGTCAGCTCTATGTGTGGAGGGCTTAAGCCCCCACATTCAGTGTCCATAGCAGAGCACAGAAATACACTTTTTGTCAACCCTTCATCACTTTTTGCACATGACAGCAAAGTTACTAGATGCCTTTAAGGGGAAAGCCAGTATATGTGCTGACACGTGATGCCTTCAATTTTGGCGCAACATGATCGCCGTTGCCTGCCGTTTAATCAAGTTTGCGCATGGCCCGTGGCCCAAATTTCCTCATGGAAAAAAGAGTAACGTTCAAGAAGTTAATTTCCTCGTCTGAATCAAGTTTCCTGTGATTTCCCTCCTGTCATCTCCAGGCTCTGGAGGGAATTATAAAAGTTGAAGTTTGTATGAATTTATTTGGCCTTTTTCGAGGTGATGAAATATTCCGTAACGGTAATGTACAGCATTTTGTAGATTGGTGATGCTCTGTGAACATTTAACATGCAATATAAAACTGCAAAGTACACCATGCAAAACTGCAATAGAATGCAACCTTGGTCATGATTAATATGACCGGCTGTAAATTAATTTGTTTTTTATTTTATGACTTATAGCTGAAATGTAAAATTGTCTACCGAAATGTTGTAACAAATTTCTTCCAAGTTGCACTTTGTCAATCAGAACATAATCCCTGTTTTTCATCAAAACTCAATTTTAGGAATTTTATGTACCATATTCCTTTTAACATCAATATCTGGTAAATTAATTCAAAAGGGATTACTCTTTTTGCACCTGAGGACAAAGTATTATATCATGTGAAAAAGCTGTATCAAGACGGAAATTGTAGATTATAAATCTTGTAACGTTTAATAACATTCGCAAGTTTCAGTTATTATGAATTAATAGATCTGCAATATACTACATGATGTGTGTATATTTCTTCTTTCCTGGTTTCATATATTGAGAAGACAAGAATACTAATGAATGTATGTAACCGGGGTATGTAACATTTGAAAAATGTGATTATAAATCAAGTAACCTGGATTTGTAGCATTTCCCCTGCTCAGCCCCATCTATTGAGAAATATGTTAGTAATGAACCCTGATGTATGCCTCTACCAGACGTACATATCGATCCAGCCACAGCTGAACAGATATATGTTTTCGCCTTTTTATCAGATTGTTTATATATTCCACTCCCCTCATGTTTCTCCTGCATCAGGAATCCTTCTCTTTTGCCTACAGGAACCTGGTGGGACCTGTATTAACTCTATGGGGATTGCAAAATCTAGTAGGGAACAGGTTAACCCATTGCCTACAGGAACCTGGTGGGACCTGTATTAACTCTATGGGGATTGCAAAATCTAGTAGGGAACAGGTTAACCCATTGCCTACAGGAACCTGGTGGGCCCTGTATTAACTCTATGGGGATTGCACAATCTAGTAGGGAACAGGTTAACCCATTGCCTACAGGAACCTGGTGGGACCTGTATTAACTCTATGGGGATTGCACAATCTAGTAGGGAACAGGTTTACCCATTGCCTACAGGAACCTGGTGGGACCTGTATTAACTCTATGGGGATTTCAAAAAATCTAGTAGGGAACAGGTTAACCCATTGCCTACAGGAACCTGGTGGGCCCTGTATTAACTCTATGGGGATTGCACAATCTAGTAGGGAACAGGTTAACCCATTGCCTACAGGAACCTGATGGGACCTGTATTAACTCTATGGGGTTTGCACAATCTAGTAGGGAACAGGTTTACCCATTCCCTATGGGAACCTGTCGGGACCTGTATTAATTGTTATGGGGATTGCACAATCTAGTAGGGAACAGGTTTACCCATTCCCTATGGGAACCTGTCGGGACCTGTATTAATTGTTATGGGGATTGCAAAATCTAGTAGGGAACAGGTTAACCCATTGCCTACAGGAACCTGGTGGGACCTGTATTAACTCTATGGGGATTGCAAAATCTAGTAGGGAACAGGTTAACCCATTGCCTACAGGAACCTGGTGGGACCTGTATTAACTCTATGGGGATTGCACAATCTAGTAGGGAACAGGTTTACCCATTCCCTATGGGAACCTGTCGGGACCTGTATTAACTCTATGGGGATTGCACAATCTAGTAGGGAACAGGTTAACCCATTGCCTACAGGAACCTGGTGGGACCTGTATTAACTCTATGGGGATTGCACAATCTAGTAGGGAACAGGTTTACCCATTGCCTATGGGAACCTGTCGGGACCTGTATTAATTGTTATGGGGATTGCAAAAACTAGTAGGGAACAGGATAATATTATCTGCTTGTATTCCCCCTCAAGTTGTTATTGTTGTAGTTAATTTTCATAACTGCTTTATTGTATTATTCTGTAGTGAAGGGGAAGAGGGAGATGTGTAAAAAGAAGAAGGCATATCAAGAGAACATAATGAAATGCAAGACAGTAGGGACAAAGGAATACATGCATGACATGTTTGTCAAATTATCAGGGCTATTATGTTCCTGCGCATATTGTACATTTTGTACCGTTTGGGAATTCTGTTTATTCTCGCATTAATTATACTTTGATGAGAGCAAGATGAAATTCTTTAGCCATGTCTCTTCTTGATACATGTCTTTTTACTGTGCTTCATTGGCAGATTGTTATAGAAAACAGGGAATTAATGAAGGGAAAATGTTGACAAAAAATGTTCCCAACAAAAGGAGATAAATACAAATAAAGTAAAAAAATATACTAGGTCTAGAAAGAGGAAATATCAACAAAGGGAAATGTACACTAATAGCCGCCGTTGTCATCTTTAATCTGAGATCCCCCAACGATAATGCACCATTTAGACATGTTAGCTGACCACAGAATGCATCCTCAGCTCTCTTCCTTCATGCCTTTCCTTTTCTCCTCAATTTTCCGCCTTAGGGGCAAACTTCAGATCGACAGCGGTGATTGGGACGCTCCTCTTTGCTCAGTCCATTTCGTAAACAAAGCCGAAGAAAGGTAAGTGGTGGTTTGGATAAAAAATTTGACTCGCGGGCAAGCAGGAGCTCTTACACGAGTCCTTTTCTCTGTTTAAATGTCTTGTTCAACATGCTGGCGTTGTGATTAAAAACAACAAATGAGAGTTGAAATTACAGATATCTTGGTCACTTTTGTTTTAGAGGTTCTGTAAATGTCCCAGTCCATTAGTGCTCTGTGCAGCCAGAAGCGGAAAAGAGGTTGTAATAGCAAAACTAGGTGTAGTTTGCTAATAATTCATTTCTCTGCTTCTATGGGTCTGTAACGTTCTACCTCGTTATAAAGAGCACATTGGACCCATTCAACTTACCTTGTTATATCAGGTTACTTCTTGTATCAAGACTTATAAATTATAAAATATACAATATAATATATAAAATTACCTTTATATAAACAAGCTCGAGGTTCTAATAATTATACTTATTAATTACTATCAATATAATAACTATTATATTCCACATACTAAGAATCTTGCTCTACGATTGGTCAAAAGTTAATCACGTGATGAAATATAGTTTCGGCCATCATTAATGGGAGAAGAAAAGTTCGTTACACTGTGTAGATATTTTGGGTGAAAGTGCGTTGCACTCACTAGATAGTCGGTAAAATGCATTGCATTGTGTAGATATTCAATTGTTCGCGCGCAAGTATACGCGTGCGCAAGTATACGCGTGCGCGCGTTAGTGCGCAGAAAGGTAGCGCGCTGATGCGCAACGTTTGCGCGCGGCTACGCTTAATAGACAATGGTATAAGCGTCTTTGACTTTTAATCATAAATCTTGTTCATGTGCAGGATTGAGGAAATTAAAATAAAAGACTCGATCAATTGCTCAATATTCCAAACTTTTTAGCCATTTGTGTTAGTTATAGGTCGTTTGTGATCAAAATAATTGATGTGGAATATAAAGCAAATAATCACCTTTTGGTTTCAGGCGATGGCAAACTATCACTTCCTCGGCGATCTGAATGTATACGCTATCTTTCCTCAGCTTCGCTTCGGAAAGATAGCTACATCCAGATCGCCTCGGAAGTGATAGTTTGTCCCATCACCTTCACCAACGGTAATTATTTTCTTACTATATATAACTAGTATCACTTCTTTTACTCCTACACCTAATCCTTCTACTAATCATACTTCCTTCATTAATCCAGAAGTAAGGTTTATCCACAACCCTCTATCTTGTAAATTAAGTGAAGATTCATTAAATATTGATGGTGATTCTTTGAACTAGCCAGTCTCCTCGGGTTATTTTTGCAGTAGATTTGCCAAATCACTTTTTTTCTTCTTCTGCCGATGGATTATCATCTTAATTCCATTTGGAAGGTTGTCTGCCGCATTATAATTTATTTTCGTCAGCAGGAGCTTTTGATCAGATTTTCTCCAGATTAAATTCTCTAAAATTTAATTAGTCGCTTATTTCTGATGCTTCCAGACTTCGGAGAAGATTAAGAATAATTATAACCTTTAAATTTGTGTTTCTTCAGAGAGTGGAACCGACATTTCAGTATTAGTAATTGTATGTGTGTGTGTGTGTGTGTGTGTGTATGTGTGTTGTGTCATTTGTTTGAGTGCACATGTTTTTTTTAATACACGTATGTATGTATGTGTGAGTTTGTGTGGTGTATGCGTTTGTTTTTATTTATGTGTGCATATTCCTTTTTTGCGTTTATGTGTATGTGTGTGTGCATGCTAGTGTGTGTGTGTCATGTGTTTGTATGATAACTCTAATCCATAAACAGCACTGGCATATGTATGAACAGCCACCATTGTTAGTTTACTTGAAACTGCATATAATTGACTCGATGTATTAGAATAATAGCGGAGTTTAATGTTTTCAACTTTGACATATCTTGTTGAAAAAAGCTTTCTACTGCTGACCAACGTAGCTGGATTGAAGTTTAGAAACTAAGGTCTGAAATTATCCTGAAGTTTGATTGCATTACAAAACTATTTTATCAAATTACATCTGATATAAAAACGGTTCTAATACAGGGAATTAGTATAAATATTGGTTCAAATCAACCCAAATCATTGAGAACTTTAGAAAGTATTTGTGCTTCACCATTTCCCACTTACTGTATTTAAGCATTATTAAATCAGCCGTAATGATTTTCATTAAATTTCATTCTCAAACAAATATATTAAACAAAGATTGAAATGGGTAAATTTTGTAAGAAATATCTTTATCTACTTAATTTTACATCAGATACCATTCATATAATAAAAGCGATATGAAATATGCGTATGGAGAGAAAATTTACCAAGTTATGGATTCATTTCGTGTGTGTGTGTGTGTCCTGTTACTGGTGTATTGTTACATTGTCTGCAGAAACCTGGTGAATCCTGTATTTACTCTATGGGTATTGCCACATCTAGTAGGGAACAGGTTAACCCATTGCCTACAGGATCCTGGTGGGCCCTGTATTAACTCTATAGGGATTGGAAAATCTAGTAGGGAACAGGTTAACCCATTGCTTACAGGAACCTGGTGGGTCCTGTATTAACTCGATGGGCATTGCCACATCTAGTAGGGAACAGGTTAATACATTGCCTACAGGATCCTGGTGGGCCCTGTATTAACTGGACATTGCCATATCTAGTAGTTAACAGGTTAAAATAGTCCAATAATATTGATGATTATTTGGCATTTGATTTATTAACTGTCCAGACGGGTTCTCTGCCATCCACACCCTCGGCTCTATTACAGCTATTTGAATGATTCATGATTTGAAAGAATTTGTGCATATCGTCAGGATTCGAGAGAACTCACAAAGCTGTTTGAAATTCACGGAATATCCCGCCTGAGATGTGAGAAGCATTCTCATATAGAGTCCAATACGTCTGCTGGCCGAAATGAATCATGCTTACAGGAACCTGGTGGGCCCTGTATTAACTCTATATGCATTGCCACATCTAGTAGGGAACAGGTTAACCCATTGCCTACAGGATCCTGGTGGGCCCTGAATTAACTCTATGGGCATTGCCACATCTAGTAGGGAACAGGTTAAAGTGGTCCAATATTATTGATGATTATTTGGCATTTGATTTATTAACTGTCCAGACAGGTTCTGCCATCCACACCCTTGGCTCTATTACAGCTATTTGAATGATTCATGATTTGAAAGGATAGTCAGGATTCGAGAGAACTCACAAAGCTGTTTGAAATTCACGGAATATCCCGCCTGAGAAGTGAGAAGCATTCTCATATAGAGTCCAATACGTCTGCTGGCCGAAATGAATCATGCTTACAGGAACCTGGTGGGCCCTGTATTAACTCTATATGCATTGCCACATCTAGTAGGGAACAGGTTAACCCATTGCCTACAGGATCCTGGTAGGTCCTGTATCAACTCGATGGGCATTACCAAATCTAGTAGGGAACAGGTTAACCCATTGCCTACAGGATCCTGGTAGGTCCTGTATTAACTCGATGGGCATTACCAAATCTAGTAGGGAACAGGTTAACCCATTGCCTACAGGATCCTGGTAGGTCCTGTATCAACTCGATGGGCATTACCAAATCTAGTAGGGAACAGGTTAACCCATTGCCTACAGGATCCTGGTAGGTCCTGTATCAACTCGATGGGCATTACCAAATCTAGTGGGGAACAGGTTAACCCATTGCCTACAGGAACCTGGTGGGTCCTGTATCAACTCTTGGGGATTGCCACATCTAGTAGGGAACAGGTTAACCCATTGCCTACAGGATCCTGGTGGGCCCTGTATTAACTATATTGGTATTGCCACATCTAGTAGGGAACAGTTTAATACATTGCCTACAGGAACCTGGTGGGCCCTGTATTAAGTTTATGGGCATTGGACAATCTAGTAGTGAACAGGTTAAAATGTTCCAATATTATTGATGATTATTTTGCAATTTGATTTATTAACTGTCCAGACGGGTTCTCTGCCATCCACACCCTCGGCTCTATTACAGCTATTTGAATGATTCATGATTTGAAAGAATGTGTGCATATAGTCAGGATTCAAGAGAACTCACAAAGCTGTTTGAAATTCATGGAATATCCCGCCTGAGAAGTGAGAAGCATTCTCATAGAGTCCAATACGTCTGCTGGCCAAAATGAATCATGCTTTATGCCGTACTACACAAGTCCCAATACGCTGGCCATAATAAATCTTTTTTTTTTAAATATGATACTTGCGTAGAAGTCCAAGCTTTTTAAGATCTACTGTCTGATTTGAAGAAAAAAACCCAGGATATACTGGTGATAATTCATTTGTGAATCAGTGATTAAATAACTGCTGGGGGAAGGTTGAATTGTTAAAGGTGCACCTGTAAAGTGTCTAACTCCACAAAAATTAATTTGAGCTTCCACATTTCTCTTCTACTGTGTTGTTTGGCTTATGGTAAGAGAAGAATAAAATAGGGTTAGATTTTTTCAAATGCCTCTTTAGTATGAAGATATCTATCATTGATAATCATTCAGCTCAAGAGCGTTTATAAACGTTCATAAATGTCGTACTGTAATTAGTTGTAAAAGCTGATGCAAATTTTCGCTTTTTTAACACAACTAGACAGGATTATTATGAGTTCACAGAGCTTGAGGTAATGTGACATTAAAAAAAAAAACTAAAATAGAATAAAGAATGTAAATGTAGAAAATTACACATAAATATACAGAAAGAAATAGCCGAACTAGTCTACGTGAATTATTGATTGGCCTCACCTGGCTGAGCTGATCTTGACGGAGGTTTTAGAAATGTCACTGATCGGCGGCAATCCATCATTTGAGGGCTGGAGAGGTGTACGTGGCGTTCTCTCCTTTCTCTTTTAAGCCTGATCATTGCTCTGCCTCTCTCTCCTTTTGGAGCAAGTTGCCCTGTCGGGCAAGTGTAATTAATTTCCTCTCAATCTTTGGTTGGCCCAAAATAATTTTTAAAAAGTTGCTAGCCCCAACATTTTTAAGCTGTACAGTCATTTCATCATCTGAAGAAAACAAAATGAAGTAGAAAAAACTCTTCAGTTTTTCACTGGGTTTTTTCCTGTGGGGAAGGATTTTTCATATTATCAAATATGCATGTACAGTATATGGATCACTTTTCTCATCACTTCACTTGAGAAATTAAAGTGTAACCATTAGAATAATTATTATTATACAAATTATAAATGGGTATTTGATGGATAACAATGACTGTACAATTAGTGTATTCCATCTTTCAACAAATGAATCGGCCAACATCTATATTCAAGTTAGACACTAGTGTTTGTGTGCAAGGGAACCTTTTCAATTAATATTCAGCTCTGTGTCCGAATTACACGATATTAAAGAAATGTTTGTGCGGTGGCTAGGCAATTGGATCCTCATGGATGATTTGTGAATTTATTAAGGTATAGTCCCAAACATAATCTGGCTAGGGTTTATTAATGCAAGTTCTACCATATCAACATCAAAATATAGTCTCGTATGGGTTAAGGAGATTTTATGTAGTTTGCAAACCACTTCAATTTTTCAAAGGGAGCTTCACAAATTGGCTCTGGATGTCCGTCACCAAGGACTCGTGGGTACAATCAGCCAGATTGCAATTACCGATTAAATGTTGGTGAGGCCGTTACCACGGTTACGCTCCAACGAAGTCCTAATCAGTCCTCCACCATCTCTGGGAGATGTTGACTTCATCTGTGTGTGTGTGTGGTTGTCTCTTAGTGGGTAGTTAGTGGATTGTTAGTGGAATAAAGGGAGAAAATTGGTTTTATAAGTATTTTATTTGAGATAGATCGACAACCTTGCTATCAGACTGTATGTTTATTAAAGTACAATGGAAATCCTGGGAAACTCTTGTTTTCACTATATTAGGCTTACTTTTAGGAGTTATTTGTGAAGGTTTGAGCAGAATTGGTCAAGAAATAAGAAAACTATGACTGTCTGACTGAAGTTTACCAATACAGCCAAAAATGCATTTGCTTGCCGCCTTCTGCCGATTGAATGTAACATCTGTACAGACCTACTTGCCATATGTCTTTTGTGTTAAAAAAATAATATTTTCAATTTGCCTTATAATCATCAATCATCATTATTTCTGTGCTAGTGGTTTGTATATCATTTGCTTGTTCACTTAAAGTTTTGTACGTTAAATGTAACAAAAAAATTAACATAGCTGATGAGCTAGGTTATTGTACTCTACAAAACTAAATGAGGAAGTAGTTCTGCATTTAAAAACACAATCATATGAGAGTGGGTGGCAATTTAAAAGAATTTATGCATTCTGTCCAAGGAATTCTATGATATTGTGAAAGTGTTTTTTTTTTACAAATGGTCATAACATTTTAAAACTGTTTTTTTACTGTTGACCTATGGGGTACTCTGCCTTTTAACAAGATTTTACAAGTGTTGTGTTGTCCTTTATAAATGTCCTTTTTAAATGTTGGCATTTAGATATTTTCCCACAAAAGGCTCTTGCATTTGAGTGATCAGTACATATCACATGTACAAATTTGGCTGATATTGATGTCATTTGACAAACATTTTTTGTACAGAAATTAACTTCTAGATTTAGTTAACACACAATATGTAGTGAAATGGGTTACTTCTGTTAGAAAATAGGATCTTCACTTCCGCTGTGCTAGATAGTACAAAAGGAGAAGGAAAAAAAAAAAATTTAAATTGATATTCCACAGAAATCCCCCAAAGGAGCGCTTACATATTTTGATCGTGACACAAAAAGAGTACAAATAGTTGTGGTTGGATTTCATTGTCCTCGATCATGTCAACAACTTGTTTCTCACAGTATCACTCAACCGTGCTCTAATACTGTGAGATAATTGTCCAGTCGCACTAACGCTATAGGCTAGATCAGGTGTGCTGACTAGAATGAGGAAGAGTGTAGTGGAAGTTTCCCCCGTTTTACAAAGTTGTCATTTGCGTTTGTAATGCTGTAGCGGTTACACGTGTGTGCAACATATCTCAAGTGTATTTGTATTTGTATTTGTGGCCTTTGGGCTGGCAAACCAATATAATTATATTCTTGATCATATTGGACATTTGATTGGATATGAATCAAATATTGAACATTTGATTTGAATTAGATACAGTTTAATTATGACTATAGGGATTTAATTGAGCCATATCAGGGTTTTGTGTGTGTTACCTTTCCGTTAGTGGATTGAACAATCATATTTAAAGTGGATTTATGACGAGAGTTTAGGCCAGTTTGGATACAAACATTTGAAGTGGATTTCTTTGCTGTAAATGTAGTATGTTCATCATCCTGATCAACTGTACATTGCTCTAAGTAAGTATTTTATTTGTTTAAATCATTTCTTTATTCAAGAAAAGTTACCATTCACACCAGGTCCACTGTCGTTCAAGACAGTGGCAGGTAATACAAACGAATATATACAATAGAAATGATATAACTTGCATCATTATACAGATAAATAAATCAATGGCAAGTATACAAACTTCTAAGCAATCATTTCATACATTAATACATTATTTTTTATTAATTTAGGCAAAAATGTTTGTAACTATGATTGATTCATATTTTGGTGGCCTGTTTGGGCAACTACTATATTTTCAAAGTGACAATGATAGAATGAGAATTTGTGTTTTTTTTCGATGTCAGTCTTATCGAGCTGCTATCAAAGTTTCAGCGATAAAAGGGGGTGAGATTTTGAATTGCAGAAGTTTATACACGAAATGTAATTTGGGGGCCAGAAATGTTGGTTTCAGTCACCAAAATTGAGAGAAATTATTTTTTACTTACCAGTTTTCAGTTTTCAACACTAATTTGCCAAATTGCCCAGGACAAGTAAAACGCGATGTCGGGCAAGTAAAATGTCATCAAAAATTGTAAAGTTTGGTTACCTGATTGAGCAACTAATATTTCTGTAAACCCCTTGACTACGGGAACAAAGTGGGTTGTGTACAAAGTCTATGGAGATTCAGAAACTAGTAGGGAACCGGTTAAAATATGAGAGAAAATGTAATTCCTAATGTGTTAATATCATCTAGAAGTAAGCTGGTGAATACATTTTCTGTTCAGGCAAGTAACATTCATGACAATTTATGATTTTACTTGCCCAACTGGCTAGTAGAGCAAAAAATTATTATGGAGTATGGACGCTTGCATTACCGCATAATTTATATATACCTTGTAAATGTGATAGTATTTACAATCATTTTATGTCAATAAGAACTCTGAACTTTGAACAGTTGGCAGATTCTCATGAAATGATAATTGGACTCATGAAATATGATCCCAGGCATCCACAATACATGCATGCTAGGTTTCCTAGCACTGACACCATCTATAAGTTACTCAGTGTGAATTGTATTATAGATTGTCATGCGTTGGGCAGGGTTAGCACTTGCCCACTTGCCCGGGGCAAGTAAAAATTGATGTCAGGCAAGTAAATTACATAAAAAGTCTAGTTTACTTGCCCGAATGGGCAACTAACATTTCTGTTCATCTAAGAGAGAAAAAGGTAAGAATAAAGGAAGAAGAGATGTCTACTAGACAATTTTTAATGTAAGACTTTGCAACCAAACTGCATAACCAGTAATTTTGTATGGGATGACTATGACTATATTTTCTTCTTTTGTTAAGCATTGTTTGTTTTAGGGGCAAGTAAATCTTTTATTTGGGCAATTAAAATGTGAACATTCATGGTCCGGGCAAGTAGAAAATATAGTTAGTGCGGAGGCTTGCGTTGGGACTCTACACCGAAGTTCATCATATGTAGGCTTGTTGCTAGTTTGTTCACACTGCATAACACAGAGCCAGTGTGCATTTCGCACCGTGTACAATACGTTAGCAAGATGGTGCCGCGTGTCTAATTTACAAATCGGAACCACCTTTAATTCCACATGTCACGATTTCTCTGGGGAAGTTTATTTACACTAGCGAGGTACATTACATTGCATTACATTATGTGTGCAGGAGACAGGCACACTAGCTTCCTCTTTTTTGATTTTGCAGTCACGGTCAATTACCTCCGGGATTTCTGCGTAGTGTTTGGTCTTTGTAAAATGAAAATCTTGCTCACTTTTCCTTCCCACTGGATTCTATTCGTGCTTCAAACAAGATGATGACTTCTCTCCATTTAGGCCCGGTCACATATCTCCGGATAGCGTAAAAGGATGCCCGACGAATAGAAAATTTGCGAAATCAAGTTATCCTGTGGTGATAGTCGTCTCCATTGCTTCATGTACAAACCATTTCGCCTGATAGAACAACGTACATCGCCTGACAAGGGACGGACAAGAAACGCATACAAACGGAGGCAAACGGATTGGAAATGTTACTCTCTGCGGGCGTCCGTTTATGATATCCGGTGAAATGTGACAGGGACTTTTGCATCCATTGGGATTTGCGGTGTTTGGAAAATGATTGCTTGTATTTCCTAGTACTGGTTTTATTTTCTGCTTGTACTTTTTTTGGGGTGTGCTTGTAAAATTCTGTCAGCAGGGCGTGCAATTTTTTTTTTTCGGGGGCTACTTTTTTTTTTCGGGGGCTCCTTTGGGCATTTCGGGGGAGAATTCGCCTGCCGCCCCCATGTATTATTTTCACTGATCACATCTAGAGGAAGCTCCCCTCTACAAAATGGTATGCATAACTCATTTTAGCAAACAAATTGACTCAACGCCCTTATCGCTCTCACCCAACGACACGTAATAGAACATTCCTTGTATTGCGGAAATTATCACCACAGAATGACACAATTGGTCCGATAGAAGTTGCCAGTGGATGTAGCTCTCTTGACAAAAGATGAATAAAATATAACGTTGTCAGTAGAGGTTGCTCTCTGCCAAGGTGACGTCGATAATGCTATTTCCTTTGCCATTCTCCCCTGCACCTGGCACATATGCTCTCTGTTCAGCCCAGGGCTTCTATACAGGGTGGCCCAAACAAAATGGAACGGGGGCACTTCCCAAAATATAGTAACAAAATGATTATGTACATCGGATAGAGTGTCTTTTCCAATGAAAAACGATACCAAGAACAGTCATTTTGGTCGTGTAGTTTTTGGTTTAGGGCGCTGTGAGTAACACCATGTCAGGTTCCCATTTTTGCCAATTTGTACCAAGTCAGTGCCTGAAAAATCGCACTTACTGCCCGTCATACCGTTGAACACGCGAGCAATCCGCACGCCATTGTTAGTGTGCACTCAGCCATGTGCCGAGAGAATGGGCATGGTAGTTCAATGGTATTACGAGCAGGAAGTGCGATTTAACTGGCACTGACTTGGTAAAAATTGACAAAAATGGGCACCTGACATGGTGTCACTCACAGCGCCCTAAAACAAAAACTACACGACCAAAATTACTGTTCTTGGTATTATTTTTCATTGGAAAAGACACCCTATCGGATGGAAATAATCATTTTGGTACTATATTTTGGGAAGTGCCCCGTTCCGTTTTTTGGGGGCCACTCTGTATAGTGGTACCAACATAGTTATAGACATATAGTGTGTTCTCACTTCAGACTATCAATGTTTTTGTCTGAAAGTAAAACAGCTCAGATCTTGGCATAGTATGTGTTACAAAAATAAAACAAATGTTTAAACATAAATGCTGCATTCCTACTCAAAGGAATCAACCTTTTTACTTAAAAACAGAGTTCTAGAGGCTGAATATGTGTGTTTCTTCTTGAGAAAATTAAGGGTTTTGACCGGAAAAGAAAAGGGGAATATGTTGCGTTCTCACGTTTATAGAATTAAAGTATTTGTTTTTAAGAATAATTCAAACAGAGATCTAGACATTTAGTTGTGTTCTTTCTGTAGTAATCAATGATATTGTCTGAAAATACAATGTAGATCTTGAGAAATGGGTTCTGTTTATACTTGAGATGATCAATGTTTATGTGTAAAAATATGAGATGGAGGCATACATTTCATAGCCTCAGTAACCAAGTCGCCTTACAAACATCAACTTGAAAGAAGAAAAAAGGTGTTTTTGTAAAATTTTGAATGTTTCCATAAATTGAAATGTGTTCTGTAACTTCATTGAACATTAGGTTTCCCTTAATGCTTATATTTTGAATAAATTGAAGAAATGTCATCCAGCCGTATCACCATGGTAACATAGATAAGTATTGTTAAGATTCAATGCAAAGATGCACTTATCAAGAAAATGTTGGCATTTCACTGTTTTTTGCTTAAATCTTTTAACAGGTATCTTGCATAAAGGAGAACTGCTATCCAACCACGTAACCATGGCAATGGAAAGTATGTCACTTAGTTAGAAGAAAATGTTGGCATGGCACTTTTTGATGCTTTAATCTTTAAACAGGTATCTAACACTTTCTTACAGGAGAACTGTCATCCAGCCATGTAACCATGGCAATGGAAAGAAGAATTTGAAATCTATTTTAAACTTTCATAGTAAGGAAAGAAGAATTGTTCAGATTAAATGCAAGGGTGCACTTATTACTACAATTGTTGGCATTGCACTTTGTTATGCTTTATTCTTTAAACAGGCATCTTGACACTTGCGTATAGGAGAACTGTCATCCGGCCACGTAACCATGGCGACGGAGAGAAGTATTGTCTGGAGGACTTTTTATTGGATCGTCATCTTTGTGGCCATCTTCATCATCCTGGCGTCCTATTTTCCGGGAGTGTCTGCAAGTAAGATATATATTTCAGAAGTTATATTGATTCTTGTTGAAAGTGTATAATTTGTAAATTGTAAAATTTGCTTGCATCTGGGTGATTCTATTCTATTTTGGTGCAGTAGATTGGTTCGCTGATATATTAAAATATGTTCTTCAAAAATATCTTCAAAAATTGCAAAGTGATATTTGCTATTAAAGGGATGCCTGTAAAGTGTCGGATATTGCACAAAATGACATTTGAGACTTCAATCCTATATCAATATCATTGTGAAATACAATTGAAAGATTTGTGAAAGTTTGAAAGAAAACGAACACTGTTTACCTAGTGAAAAAAACGAATATTGAGTTCATATTTTATCACCGAATACTGATGGCCTGCCGTAGAATTGTCGCAGTAATAATCATCCGTTTGATCTTGACGATATCCGCACCGTGTATACAGATGGTACGGAATTCATGGAATTTGCGCACGCTCGGCTCAACAGTCGTATATCGGGAAGGTTTCCCACGCGCGCTGGCCGGACGTGTTCAGCTACGGCAATTGTACTTTTTATCAAAACCGTTAGCTAACGCTTTTGAAATAATGATTTTCAATGATAAATATCTTCATACTAAAGGGACATTTGAAAAAATCTAACCCTATTTTATTCTTCTCTTACCATAAGCTAAACAACACAGCAGAAGAGAAACGAGGAAGCTCCAATCTTTTTTCGTGGAGTTAGACACTTTACAGGCATCCCTTTAAACTCATTACCATCATTTTGTACATAGTTGAAATGCTCCCAGGAGGAAGACTTTCAAATTCACACATTTCAATCATAAATATCTCAATAACGAAAGAGAAATGTGGAATATCTAAACCTGTTCCACACTTCTATTTTTCATACAATTACAGCAAGGTATGTGAGAACTGCTATCTAGTTCTAAGTAAGTTTTGTTGATTTTGACAATTAATGTTACTAGATCCTATTTAACAAATTATAGAATGCTAATTAATGGTCATTTCCACAAATTCTAATTGCAAAGAAATTGACAGTACTGTCATTTCATTTATTTGTTTCAAATCCAAATCATACTTTGAAAAATAAAATACAATGAAGTTTTACAAAAGTAAAGTACATTATTTTTATTTTCACAATTAAAAAAGCTGACGTATTCCAAACAAATATATAAATTAATTTAACATCATAGGCAAAACAAAATGACATGTTGATATGGGGAAACTTGCAAGAGAAGCACAGCTTGTTATACTAGCAAGCTCCCCAAAGTTAATTATAACAGAGTATTTACTTAAGATATCCATTTTAAACTTTTGATCTCAATACAAATATTTACCTCCAAAATGTTTGGCTGTCATCTACGGCCTTCGTCAGCGGAGGTAAATATTTGTATGGTGATCAAAAGTTTAAAATGAATATCTTATGAATTACCAATTATACAGGTGAACTTTCATACTAATAATGTATTTACTTGTTATGTGATTAAAAATACAATAAAAGATAGCATTCACTCGCACACATACATGCACACACACACACACACACACACACACACACACACAAGGCGTGGTGTTGCACCCATTTCTACATATGGGAAACGAGACCATGGCAAGAGGAAGTGAAAACACATACTAGAAACACATACTAGAAAACACATACTAGAAACATAGAAACTAATAAACACTGCGTGGGTATTGTTTAGTACTCAAAACATGAAAGAAGTATTATAATGTGCACTTGTTGAGATTTATTGTCTAGAGTGGAAAATACAGCACTAATTTTAAGTGGGGGAAAACCACAAATTATTTTTTCAGGGGCTACTCTTCAAGCTTTCCTGCATGAAAATAGCGCTTTACTTTACAACCCCAAAAAAAAGGCTCTCTTAATTAATCTAATAATAATACTGTGTTTGTGAAAGTTTTTTGTCTTCCCCTTTTAGCAAAATACAATCATTTCCTAATTATATTATTCTTATCTAGATGACCTGACAGAATATTATAGCAAAGGTTTAGCATTGAAGTGTATGCAAGTCTACAGGGATCTATTATGATTTTCTGGTGCTTTTTTTGCATTTTGGGGGTAAAATTGCTCTGAGCTCAGCTCATGTGTATTTGTCAGTGCTAATTACAGACCATTATACATAATGACTCCCATCAGTACAGTTAATCGTAATGGCTTCGGAAGCGAGGAAGAATTTTGATTCATCTTTTGTTACGGCGCTGAGCTTATGTCCTCATGACTGACTATTGAATAGAATAATTTTTGCCAAATGGTACATTGCAGTAGAAATTCATCCAGAGAAAAATGGCTTCACAAACATTAATTCGTGAATATTGCAATGTTGTAGATTACAGCAGAAACTTTATGTTCGCTTGTTCAACACCCTTTGGTCTACATCCCAACAATGTCTCACCATAAACATGAGCATTAACCCTAACTTCAATCTGAAACATTACCCCAACGCTAAACATAGTTAAAGTTAGTTAAAGTCCTTCCCGTGACAATTTTGGCACAAAATGCGGCGCCTATCTCCGATTCATTAGCCCTAGGCCACACGTCTACTAAATGTAGCAAAAGCTACAGAAGGGGGCCAGTCCTCCGATTACCTGTGTGATCAAATTTCCCTTCTCCATTCTATAATTGCCGAGCCCCTGGCTAGAAGACAGAAGGTACCATTTTAAAGTCTTTGGTATGACCCGGTCTGGGTTTGAACCCGGGACCTCCCGTGCATTAGATGGACACTCGCTAAGCCACCATGCTCGCTAAACATAACCCAGACTTAACTAAATAAATAACGGTATATAGGTGGTAGGAGGTGAAATATATTATACATATTTTCTCAATGCCAATGAGCCTCTTGAAAGGAATCCTCCTAGGTAATGGAGATGGTGCACACAATATGTACAGGCTGGCATTGTATCCTTTGACCGGGATGGTATTAGTGTAAAGCGCTCAGAGATGATATTGTTTCATCTCGAGCGCTATCATTGAACCTATTATTATAATTATAATCCCTCAGTGCTATTGTTGCCATTTTCTGCACAGTTTGCCACATCTGTGCTCTACAAGGCACATAATGTCTGTTTAGAGGCAATATCCCTGATGTTTTAAGAGTTAATATTTGTAATTGCATCCTTCTTTGCCAATGCTGATTAATGACATACATCCATCTGAAATACACAGGACACATACTGCACCAAGCGGTCCCTGACATTTTAAGAGTTGGTGTTTAGTAATTACATCCTTGCACGTCTACAAATGCTGGTTAATAACACTGTCATGAACATCTATCGCGAACATCTATCGCATAGGGACGGATGTAGCTTAAATCTAGTCGCTAATCAAGCATACCGGTTTCACTGAATCCTGAAATCCAGCCTTTACCCGCACTCCCCATAAAGGGGTTGATACAGAATAGTGAGTTCATACGAGCACTTCATACAGTCATCTTCATGGTTCTCTTACATGTAAATATTGTAAGAATGGTTTCCTGAGATATACTTTCCATGGGTTAACCCATTACCTGTTGGAACCTAGTGGGTCCTGTATTAAATCTATGGGGGATTGTAAAAACTAGTAGTAGGGAACAGGATAACCCATTGCCTATGGGAACCTGGTGGGGCCTGTATATAACTCTATGGGGATTGCAACACCTAGTAGGGAACAGGTTAACCCATTGCCTATGGGAACCTAGTGGGTCCTGTATTAACTCTATGGGGATTGCAAACCTTAGCATGGAACAGATTAAATTAGTTAGTGGGGCATGTGTTTTCACATGGCTAGTGAAACGGGTCAGTGGTGTACAGTTGCGTTTCGAGTTCTGAGAAGTTTGAAAATCATATTTTTGTGTCATGCCTGGCTTTGGAAAATCAATATGATCAAAATTCTATGACATTCATTAGCCAAGATAAATATGCGGTTGTAGGTTAATTGTTTTCTTTGCATTGGCCTACAGTTTATGAGAAATTAAGGGATATAATCTCAGTTTTCAAGAATAAATATAAATAACACCATTGCTCTATATGATTTTGATGTTGGTAAATATTGTTGCATTATACTGTACATACCACTGTAAATTCAGCTTGTAGAGCCTGCAAATGTGACATATTTGTTGTTGAATAAAATACCATTATTATTATGGATTTCTTTTGTAAATCCATTTGTCTCAGGATTTTGATGTGTTACAATAATTGTGTGAATATTAAAGGCAGGGTTAATGATTAAGATTTAAAAAAAATTTCTTCTTGAATTTGTTTACATCAAAATATATGCAGCAAATGTTGGATACTCTTATCTGGAGAAATGATGTATCAATACTTTACGTCACATGACCATGTATAAACTTATCAATATCCACTACAAAGTATTTTTAAAAGCACCTGATTCCCAGGAAAAAGCATTGCTTTACAACAACAAAAAGGCTCTCTTCATTGGTCTAATAATACTGTGTTTGTGAAAGTTTTTTTTTTCTTTTTTGCAAAACACAATTATTTCCAAATTATATTGTTGTAATCTAGATGTCTTGACAGAATATTATCTGGATTGCAAATCAATTACTGTGGGATAATTGAAGTGATTTAAAGGGATAGTTGAGTTCGGGTAAAGAGAGTTCAGTTTTGGTCAAACTGAATTTTAGTAACCAAAACCTGCACCATTACATTACAAACTAATAGTTATAACTCCACCATGCTAGAAAGGAATACAAAATTACAAATGACTAAAAAAGTAAAAAAGTCAAGAGGGCACTCTCTAAAAACTCATTGGTTTCAACCATTTAAAATAAAATATTGTGCATGTGATGGTTTGTAAAAATAGTGATTAGATAGAGAGATATAATCAACAACTATTAAAAAACTTCTTTTGAAAATTTTTGAAAAGAGGAAGCATTTTAAAAAAAATTAACGGTTGATTCAAAATTATTGAATAATTGTGGGGCCCCACATTTATTACAAATGGTTACGTTTATGGATATTTCAGCCGTTTCTGAACCAATTTTGATCAAATAAAGTATATTCTGTCATTAAAATATTATGCTCTTCCAAATTTGACACTCAGTTTTTCATAATCTCACAACAAAATTATTATGTGTAGCGCCCTCTATACCAAAACTCAACTATCCCTTTAAAGTGGATATCCAATAGCTATGAGAAGTTTTTATTTGAATGTTCACACAATTAAATAAAGGCAAGGGTTGTAAAGGGGAAGTAATGAATTCAATTTAAAAATTTAGATGTAATAAAGAGACAACAATTCTCGCTATCTTAAATAGGTCCGAAAATCTCGAAATTCGTGAGACGAGACTTTTTTCCACTTTGCGGGTCGTCACTCCCACTTCCGGTACCGTCACGGCTCGCGTGCCCATCATTCGCACACGCTCGAAATGGATGCAATCAGCGTAACTCACACAAAATATAATGCATTAATTAAAAGCTATCGACCACACGTCTCAAATGCGTTTGTATGCAGTACATGTATACATATCCCGGGCCGGTTACGGAAAAAATAAACGCCTCCCGCGCGCCGCACACATGCACACGACGCGTCCACGTAGTAGTCAGGAAGTTGGTATGACTAAAAGCTATCCCACAATTCCATGCGTGTTTTCGGGATTTCAATCGGATTTCGAGATATTCGCTATTTGGGGTAGCGAGAATTGAAAAGAAGTAAAGAGAGAAAAAAGAAAGCGAACAAAACAACTATACATTTTTATAAACGGATGGATTAATGTAAGAAACTGGAACTTAATTTATTCAAAGGCAATTATATGTGTTTTACAGCATGTTAGCTGCAGTAATACTCTTCCTGGCTGATCCTTCAGATGCGATGATAAAAAGAAAGAAAAGTAGGGACAGGTTGGGAAAGATAAGCATGCTTTTTAGGGAAATTAAATGGAGATTACACTAGGATAAGAGAGAGAGGATGAGGAGAGAAGGAGAGGGGGATTGGGGTGGGGTGTCAGATGGGAAAGGAGAGTAGGGGCGGCACAGGATAAAAGAATATTATTATATTTTAAGGAAGAGAGAGAATGGACTGAGGAATAAAGAATATATGAGGATAAATAGTGGAAAAGGAAATAAAGATACATTTTAAAGGAATATGAAAGAGAGATTATAAGAAGAGTATATAAGATGGATGCCCAGGGGCAGTGGGGAGAGGGAGAGGGACATAATAAAATGAGGAAAACATTTAGGGAATGATAGAGATGCTTTTCAAGGAAAAGAGAGAGAGGTTAAACATTAAAATTGGATAACTTCAAGAAAGAATGGAGAGGGTGGATGGTGAGAGAGGCGGAGGGAAAGACAGAGGGTGCAATAAAAAGATCTGCCTTTTAAGGAAAATGAAATGGAGGTTGTTAGAGGATGCTACAAGAGAGATATAAGGAGGATGGATGGGGAGAAGGGCAGAGAGAGGGGGGATATTGGGAGACAGGGGGTGAGGCAGAGAACAACAGAATATTAAAACATTTGAACAAGATTGAGGGGATGCCAAAGATGCTTTTAAGGAAAATGAAAGAGATTATAAAAAATGTACAGGCAAGAATGGGTATCAAGGGTGGATGGGGAGAGGTGCAGATCAGAGGTAGAGAGGGGCAGAGAAAGAAGAAATAAATGAGGGAATGATAGAGATGCTTTTAAAGGAAAAGAAAGTGATTATAATAGGATTCTACGGACAAGAAGAGAATCGAGAGAGGGAGAGGAGAGGAGGGGCACAAAATGGGAGGGAGAGAGAGAGAGGGTGTCGGAAAAAAGACAGATAGGGGAAAAAATCTCCAAAGAAAGCGGAAAGGCTTGACATGGCAGGCAATAATACCTGTTTATTGCACATTAGTCTCCAAGCTGCAACCAGTCTGTGGGTCATTGATCTCACAGACGTGATGAAGACGCCTTCGTCGGCAAGACTCGGGTGCCATTTGCGGCAAATTTCCATGGAAAATGTCTCCAAGTGCGGTATGCCGCGCTGTCAGATGGGGGATATTTTCTTGAATGTTACATGAGAAAAACATATACCATATGTGAACTAAATTTAAAGTTATAAAATTCAAATTTAGTCCTCAGAAAAAACAAAACACCACCTCACTTAAGGAAAGAATATTTGGCATCAATCTTTGAGGACTTTGCTAGAATATTAAATGAGACAAATCTAATGAGACCTAAATTACAAGTTCTGAAGTCTCGATTTAGTGCTCAGAAAATTGGTAAGAATTGAAATACATGTACAACAAAATCTAATTTCTAGAATGTAACAAAAACAAAATCATTTAGACATAGTAATCATAGTTTGATGTTTTGAATTCAGACAAAAAAGTTATAGATATAAGCTGTAAATTAAATCATTTTAATATTTTCTGAAATGTTAATTGAGAATTAAGTTAATATTTAAATGAGTTAAAAGAAGATGTGAAGATAACAAACTGATAAAAGAATTTTTTAAATGTTATGATTTTCTGTTCTGCTGAGAGAAAGAAAAATGTTGTTAATGTATGCAAATCATATCTCGGCTATCTTTTAAAAATTTATTTATCTTACAATATCTCTTCTTATTCTTCAGCAGTAAATCAAATACTGTTCATTAGCTTGTAACATCTACCCCCTGAGCAAGTGTGCTGCCCTTAGCTAGTGGTCTATGCTACAAGGCAGCCATAGATTGCATGATTTCACAGTGTAAAACTAGCTAGATTCCCTTACAAATGCCCAAGCGTCGTAAAATAAAATCTGAACAGCATTATAAAGTGATACACATTGACCATATGTACACTAAATTTCTTTCATCTGAAAGTGGCAAATGTCATGATTTCCCAGTGAAAAAACCTATAAGATTCCATTACAAATTAGATGAGATCAAAGCAGATAGGATGTCATGATTGCCCCAACATGGCAGGAAGATTGGCGGGGGAAAAGGCACCGTGGTTGAGGCACACCACGAGGGGACTATTTAAATTCTTCAAAGACACTGAACCCTAGCTATGTACAGTATGTCTACAGCAGCCTCATTACTGTCACACATTTATCTATCTCTGTTATGTACATTGTATGTGCTTTCTCTCTATATGAACAAATATTTGTAGCCTTCTACTCTTGTAGCAGGAACACCATTTTTTTTTTGCGAGCTGTTCTTGATTTTGACACAATTCTTTCTGACTTTCTTACCTATGTTCGTCTGTATCATTTCCCTCTCTCCCTCTTCCTCTTCCTCTTCTCCTCTGTCTATTCCCCCTCCTTCCCTCTTTTCCTATCTCTCCCATCTCATTCTCCCTCCCCTTCTCTCCCCTCCCCCTCCCCTCCTCCTCCCTCTTCTTCCTCTGTATATCCACCTCTCCCTCCCTCTCTTTTTCTCACACTCTTTCTCTCGCCTTCCTTCTCCTTCACTGCCCCCCCCCCCCCCCCTCTCTCTCTGTCATTTCTATTATTTTCATCCTTCACCCCTTTTCTCCTAAATGTGTGTCAATACTGCATCCCAGTTTCCCCTCATCCTCCTGGGTAGGCCTAGGTGATTACATGTATGTAGATCCCCCAAGGTTGACCCTGTCCACTGGGTGTTATTTGTGGTCTTGTGTCTGTTTTTTCAGGCAACGTGTTCCTCTTCCGTGTCCTATAAAAGTCAAATTTGTGCAGGATTTCGTGAAAAACATGTTTGCTAAGGTTCTTAGAATTCTCGCAGGCTTGTTCGTTTTAACGGGTGAATTCTTGGGGCTTTTTCTTACTATAACGCCTGAAATGTCTCCACATTTTGTCTGTAATATGACAAAACTGGCAGCTATATTCTTAGAATGCAGGCTGTGTCCCTTCATGCAGGTATTCACTAGTAAATTTGTTCTCACTTGTACAAAATGATTTTATCCTGTGCACTTTTATATTTATTTTGTCATTTTGTACCAACACATTTCCCCTCCAATCTTCAGTTTGTTCCTCTGTAGATAATTTGGTCACAATACTATGCACATGTTGTAATCAGTGGAGATACATGTAACCATGATTAACTCTAAGTGTTCTGGTTTAATGGGTTTAAAGTTAGTTGGTTAACAAAATGTAGGCAAGAAGGAGACTACGCGACATATGAAATACAGTCAAATAAAGTTTCTATTTTATTTACAATTCAACATTATAATTTCAGAAAAGACGATGATGTACAATTGAAAGCTGGTCAAAGAAGTAATCAGAAATACATAAAGTTTGAACATTTTATTTGCCATCATTATCATCACCATCACCATCATCATCACCATCACCATCATCATCATCATCATCATCATCATCATCATCATCATCCATCATCCATCATCCATCATCCATCATCCATCATCATCCATCATCATCCATCGTCATCCATCATCATCATCATCATCATCATCATCATCATTCAAATGTTCCAGGGCATTCACATCAGTGGTAGATTTCAAAACCTGAACTTACTGAAATGATTACAATACAACAATTGCACCATTTCTTGGTTTCCCTAGGAAGTTAAGTGGTGATTACTTAAATTACAGTTCCTAGGACTTGCGCTGTATGTTGGTATGTTTGTATGTTTTTATATGTACAGTATGTAACCGATAAATGACCTGCATCTTCCCATTTGAGGAAGCTTTTCAAATGCACATTCCTGAATTTGACAACTTTGTGACTTCAAAGCATGAATCTAGAATCTTAGCTAGTTTTCATCTGCACAAATTTCAATCAATGTTAAAAGCAATTCGGCGATTGTAAATATCTAGGATCAGCTATACCTTTTCAAGAATAGCCTTGAAAGAGTTAAAGGGATAGTTGAGTTTTGGTAGAGTGTAAAATTTGAAAGAGCATAATATTTAAATAATAAAATCATCTTTGTTTGATCAAAATCGGTTCAGAGACGGCTGAAATATCCATAAATATAACAATTTGTAATAAACCTGGAGCCCCAGGTTTATTAGAGAATTTTGAACCAGCCGTTAACAATTTTTAAAAATGCTTCCTCTTTTCAAAAAGTTACAAAATAGGTATTTAAATAGTTGTTGGTTATTTCTCTATCTAATCACTATTTCAACAAAGCATCACATGCACAATATTTTATTCAAAATGGTTGAAACCGATGAGTGTTTAGAGAGCGCCCTCTTACGTTTTAACGGCTCTTTTTTAATGATACCATGATCTATACTACGTCATTTGTAATTTTGTGTTCCTTTCTAGTTATAACTATTAGTTTGTAATGTAATGATGCAGGTTTTGGTTACTAACATTCAGTTTCACCAAAACTGTACTCTCCTTACCAGAACTCAACTATCCCTTTAACTGAATTGAAGAAAATTCAGCTCTCTATGCCCTTTCTTCATCTTGTTGATCATTAATCACCACTTGTCTATGTGAGCTTTCCCATAAATGTGCGAGACAAGAAAGAAACGGGGATCTGTATAAATCTTAATTGCCATTTTTATTATAAATGATGAATGGCTTGCCGGAAAAGAAGCATCACAATCACAATTCAAATGTGATCATATTTGTGTACATGTATCCTCATAAACGACGAGACAGTCATAAATATACCCATATATCACTTCCTAATAGTGTCTTCAAGGATGCTGCTGCTGTTGTTGTTGATGATGTTATCTTGTTAATGATTCTGTAACCAACATAGAATAATGACTCCAGGGATGTGTTTGTTGTTGATGTTATATATTGTTAATGATTCCGTAACCAACATAGAATAGTGTCTCCATGGATGTGTTTGTTGTTGATGTTATCTTGTTAATGATTCCGTAACCAACATAGAATAGTGTCTCCATGGTTGTGTTTGTTGTTGATGTTATCTTGTTAATGATTATGTAACCAACATAGAATAATGTCTCCAGGGATGTGTTTGTTGCTGATATTATCTTGTTCATGATTCTGTAACCAACATTGAATATGAACATACATTACAGCATGGATCTTGTTGGACTGTTTAACAGGAAGTTGTTAAGATGGAAATAAACTTATTTTGAATTTGCTTGGGGGACTTTAAGGGAGAAAAAAGATTATATAACTCTTTGTATCTCAATTCTCTTTTTAAAGCTCAGAGTTGCAAATTATGGATATTCCAATCAATTTTCTTTGATGCATGTCACCAATTCTATCACAATGGTATAAATTATATTTTGATTTCACAACCAGTCAAACCTGTGTATCGTGACCACCAAAGTGGAATATGCCACTATAGACAGGTGAACTCTTTAGACAGGTTCCATTCATCAATTTTGTCTTGCAAGGGATCACTTTTGGTGGCAGGTGGGTCAATATAGATGGTGGTCACTAAGACAGGTTTGACTATATTGGACAGTTTTGGGGTATATTCACTTTATATGAACAGGGTCCCATTGCAGAAAGAGATACAATCGATTGTACGTTACAATTGATTGTAAGTCAGACAATTTGCGCATTTCAACCAATCAGATTTGCCCATTTAGAACACATGATCTGAGTTACAATTAATTGTAACTTACAATCGATAGTATCTCTTTCTGCAACGGGGCCCATGAGGGATAATGTTGTGCAAAAAGTATCAATATCCAATGTGTTTCAAGCTGCTAGTCATTATGCATGCAATGAGCATGAATATTTTGTTGGGTGAGAGTGAGAAGGTTGTAAAGTCCATTTTTGGCTAAATCGAGTTCTGCATATTATCTTGTAGGTCAGAGCCTTCTCTATGTGATGTCAAAGTTTCAGATGATAATATTTTCCTATTTTGGAAATATTTATCCAAAAATCAGAGAGCTATATTGGGCTTCCACATGGCTCCCAAACTTTAAACAGGGTTGTCTCAGAAGTACAAAAAGTGACTTAACGCCCTTCTCTTTCTCAACCGACCACTAGACAAACACACTGTAGCTGTGACTGTGCATGCATCTGCCTTTAGTGCAAATACATGTGAAGTTGCCAGTGCTACTTGGAGCAACATTTTAACCCTTTGAAGACCATTTGGAATTGAAAAAAAAAAACACAAGTTCTAATAGGTCCCCAGCCCAAGTATTTTCTGAACCAGTCCTGAATGGGTTAATTGGATGTAGATAGAAAAACATCTCACCCTGGAAGCATATAATTAACCCATGGGATACGATTTGGAATACAGTCAAACCTGTGTATAGTGACCCCCCAAGGGAGTCGAGAATAGTATACAACTAACGAATGGGCTTCTTGTGATAGTCAAATCTATTACCGAGGTGGGCTCAAAATGATTATTACCCGAAGCGTAGCTGAGGGTAATAGTCATTTTGAGCCCACCGAGGTAATAGATTGCCTATCACAATCAAGCACATTCGTTAGATGTTTTATATCACTCATCAATATCAGTGATTGTGTTCAGCTTATAGCAAAATAAGTGATAATCTCTGAATATTTCATAAAATCGGTTGTAAATTTTGATATAAAAATCAATCGACATTAATGAAGCCAGTATGAGCCTCCAGAACCACGGCGCATCTAATACGCTTAAAGTCATTGTTATTTTGCGCACACAATCACAAAGACGCAAAACTGAGTGCGCACCAACGCGCTGGCAGTTGCGCACATACGCGATGAATGCGTGCTAGCGCTCCCACGGATGTGCTTATTGGCTGTCTTGGCGTTCTTCTTCCCAGGGTGTTAGTTTTTACCAGTAATGTCAATCACGTGACTAGAACGTGTGCGCCATAGAGTACTGCACAAATTTGATCGCGTGTGCATTTTGCTTAAACACATGATCTATGGGACGAACGCGTAACGAACTTTTAGTGTTAATTTTTTGCTAACAGCCCGGTCACATGATTGCGCGGGGATTGCGCGTGTTGTCCAAAACTATCATTTGTCAAATACAATGGTAAAACGATCTTATGAGGGATATAATGACCACTATAGACAGGTTCCATAACTGCAGGGGATTACTTTTTCTGGCCACTATAGGCAGGCTGGCTGATATAGGCTCCACCCCAGTAGTTTCTGAACCTATCCTGAATGGGTTAAGTAGATGTACAATGTAGGTAGAACAACATCTCACACCGGGAGCAGTACATTGTTAACCCATAGATCACGATTTAGAGTTGATTTAAAACACTTTTACATGTATATAGGCAACATCCTAGGTATTTTGTGAACTAGTCCTGAAAGGGTTATTAGATGTAGATAGAAAAACACCTTGCCCTGGGGAACAGTGTGGACTATATCTAAACATTCATGTATAACTCAAGTTGGACACTCGTGTAGGGAGATGGAGATGGTCATTGAAAATGAGAGAGAACTAATATACTAGACAGAGAGAGGGAGAGACATAGATAGATAAAGAGACAGAAATGGGGGAGTGAAGTGAACAGAGGGAATATAAGAATGGGAGAGAGAGGGGGATAATGTTGGTATAAGAAGAGATTGGGGGTGAGAGGGAAGGAAAAAAGGGAATTTGGGTCAAAATAGAAAAGTGGAAGGGATCGAGAGAAAATAAAAGGAAAGGAAGAAAAAACACATGAAATCAAACGAGGCAAATAGCGATGGTCATCTAAAAAGAGAATTACAATATATAGAACAAATATGCTCACATGTATAAATGCAAATGAGTTCTTGCTTACAGTGGCTGTGATGGAAGAAAAAGTAAATTATGCAGATAAAAAGAAAGGAATCGAAAGTAAGATATAAAGAGGGAGTAGGAGGAAGAGGGAGGGGTAAAGGGGGAAGAGAGAGAGAACAAAAAGAGAAAAATAGGAGAGAGAAGAGAGTGGGTTGGCAAAGGAAAATAAAGATATGCAATTTCTTGATATTTCTTTATTGGTTGCGACACACTTAAGCACAGGTAGTGGAAGATGGTGGAGATGGCAGTTAAATTATGTCAATTGATGTCCTAATTTGTTGGCTGAACGCGAGAAACCATTAGCATCACGCGACAAATGTTCTCCCCTCTCCCATCTCCCCCGCCGCAGGGAACCTCAGTCCACTCTCATCCTCATCAATCATTAGAAAGGTGATGTAAATTGCTGATCAAATTAGTGCGCAAGAGTAAGCACCTATTTCATATAAAAGTATATTGATGCGCAAATTTTCACCGTCTTTTAGCCGTAGGATACTGTCAGTTTTATAGGAGAACCGGGAATAAAGATGATCAACTATTGTCTATTATGCACTATCATAAATGCTGGATAAATTAGAGCACAAGAGTAAGCTTGCACCTAGTTCATTTTTTAAAGCGCAGGATACTGCCAGTTTCAGTGGAAAATGCTGTTAAACATGTTCAACATGTTCAACATCTATCAGGCGCTATCGTGCATGCTGATTAAGTAAATAAGTGCATGGAGAGTAAGCACCTAACGTAGTTCATGTTTTAAAGCGCACATTTTTACATTTTCAACGTCTTTTAGCCAAAGGCTACTGTAAGTTTCACAATGAATCTAGTTCAACATCTATCATCTATAATCATGCACTAGCTATCAAATAATGCTGGTTAAATTAGCACACATGAGTAAGCATCTAGATCATATTTCAAATTTTCTCCAGCTTCTAGCCCGAGGATACCGCCATTTTCATAGGTTAATGCTGTTAGAGATTACCAGCATCTATCATGTGCTATCATGAAAGCTGATTAAATAAGTGCATGGGAAAGTAAGTAACTAGTTTACATTTTTTTCCTGCCTCATATCTGGCACAAATTTTCACCCCCTTCAAACCCTAATATCGTCCGATAAAAACCCTTATTAACTTTTTTCTCTACTGGCCCATTCGGGCAAGTAAAGTCATAGACGTTCACATTTTACTTGTCCGAAGAGAAAATTGACTTGCACGCTTACTGCTAGATGAGATTCACACATTATGAATTACATTCTACTCCTGTAGTTGAACAGTTGCCGGATAGGGAAGCCAAACTAGACCATTTACATCATTTTACTTGCCCAACATCAATTTTTACTTGCCCCATGCAGGCAAGCAGGCAAGTGCTAGTGTCAAGCCCTGCCTTATTCCTAGCCTGTTTGATTGTTAGATTATTGTCCACAAACTTATATGCATCACTCTTTTTTTTACACAGTTCATAGTATGCATGCATATCGGTTTCATTTCAACATTAGTTGACAGTTAAAGGGATCTAGTAACATTGTCAAAATTCACAAAACTTACTTAGAACTCTAGCCGTTCTCACATACCTCATTGTAATTGTATTACCAATGTAAACACGGAGCAGGTTTTGGTTTTCTGAATTTCTCTTCTGCAATATTAAGATATGTATGATTGAAGTGTTTGAATTTGAAAGTCTCTAGTGGAGACTTTCAACTTTGTACAAAGTAAGTGCAGTGAGGTAGCAAATAACACTTTGCATTTTTGCTCATTACTCGGGTCATACAATATTCATTCAGCTCACAGAAATACACATTTTATCAGTTTGTGCACATGTCAAAAAAGTTCCTGGATTCCTTTAAGATTCATTTAAGAATATTTGTATTGCCATTTGTTTTTTGCAGACACAGAATCCCTCCAACCAAAGATTACCTCCCCAACAAGTGGACCAGTCCTACAGGTTGATGCTGGTTCAGAGTTTACATTGACCTGCCAGGTTACTCCCACTCTGCCTGGAGGGGTGAGTACAGCTCCATTTTCATTTTCAATTTGGCAAATATAGGTCTCATTGTTTAGTTTTGAAAAACAAAACCCTAGGTTTAATGATGATGATGATGAAAACATGGCAACATTTGATAAGGTTGTTTTGCTCTTTCAATCTACCCCCTCATTTTCATGATTTGTATGTAGTTTATGTTTGTTACTGTTTGCCTATGGAGAGATATTCTTACACATTTTATGGTAGTGATATGATGGTGAATTAGAAGAAGAAAATCTTAATAAAAATGTGCACTATATATACTTTTGTTTGAATCCTTGATCCATTGCACCAATATTATTTTTGGTATTTTTACTTTTGATGATGCTTCAGGATCAATTCATTGCAGAAATTGTCCACAACCGATAGTACTTTCAGATAGAAACATAGAATAAGGATTCCATCATCTAGCATGTATCTTTACTATTATTTTGTTTTCTTCTAAATTCCCCCTTGCCTCCATTCCTCGGGGTCAGTTGACAGGCCTCGTCCACCTCTGGTGGTGCTCACCAACTTCCGACCCGTCCTGCTACGAGACGACCGCGGCGCTGAATACAACGACCGTGCCACTGCGGGCGGAGCACACGTCAAGGAACATTACGGATGCAAGTCCCCTGGCACTCAACCTTACGGAAGGGAACGTGACAGAGAGCGCAGCGGGTCGCTATGTCTGTGCCGCATGGACGGAGGGAAGTAGCCAGACTCTAAAGTCTAATGTTACAGTAGAAGTTACAGGTACATTCAAGAATCTGTGTTTGCAATTTAGCAAACTAATACGATATCTAAACATCAAAGCCCCTGTTTCTTTGTTTTTACAGAAAGAACAGCTCTAGCTAAACCAAATGTACCATCAAGGCGAGAGCTATTTTTAAGACCTTTTAATGACATAAAAATAGGTGGAAAAAGATTTATGGCCATGACTGCAGGATGACACTTCATTTTGTACATTGATATAATGTTTTATATGTTTCTCATTAGAGCTTTTTTGTATTTAAGTTAATTGTATATTATCATTAATACAAGTAGATTGTAAAGATAATAGAAAAAGGGATAGTAAAAGTGAAGTATTTTGTCTTTTTCTACTCATTAACTTTTCTACTTTGCTGTGCTTTATTTCCAGTTCCCGCAACAAGCCCTGGCTCTGGTACTCCAACTCCCATCCCAACAACAGCGGCCCCTCTGGTACCGAATGCCAGTCCAACTGCCGGACCAGACTCGTCCAAACCCACCACCACGAACGGAACCACTGTCATCCCAGCAGGATCAGATGGTCTTTCAGGGGGTGCCATCGCAGCCGTGGTCATTGTCATCATCATCGCTATTGTTATCTTGTTGTTGCTCCTCTGGTGTTTTAGTAAGTTTAATAGTATACTTGATTTATACAGAGCATAATATGATTGATCATAATCTCTATAAAGCGCTTTACAATGATCCTGGTCAGTCATCAGACACACTCGCAATCAATCTGCAGATAACATGCACTTTGTACTCCCTTGGGAGCAATGCATACTTCCACCTCTTAAAGGACAATGAAACCCAAGCAAAAATGTGCTTTAAATTCAAACATAGAGGAAACTGACTAGAAATATTTGAGTGATTAAAAGTGAGCAAAGAAAAATAGGCTTCGCCGGGAATCGAACCCGAGACCGCCGGATTGCTAGACCGGTGCTCAAACCATCAAGCCACGAAGACTTTGTATGGTGGGCGTTCCCATGAAACCCTTTTCAATGCTCGATTAGTCAGAAGCTATATAAACTGGGCCAATCCCAAGGATAATTAAATCAACTTTTATAGAGAAAGTTGATTTAATTATCCTTGGGATTGGCCCAGTTTATATAGCTTCTGACTAATCGAGCATTGAAAAGGGTTTCATGGGAACGCCCACCATACAAAGTCTTCGTGGCTTGATGGTTTGAGCACCGGTCTAGCAATCCGGCGGTCTCGGGTTCGATTCCCGGCGAAGCCTATTTTTCTTTGCTCACTTTTAATCACTCAAATATTTCTAGTCAGTTTCCTCTATGTTTGAATTTAATTAATAAAAAAAGCTGCATCACTTCGCGTGATCCTGCGCCTTTCTCTATAAAAGTTGATTTAATTATCCTTGGGATTGGCCCAGTTTATATAGCTTCTGACTAATCGAGCATTGAAAAGGGTTTCATGGGAACGCCCACCATACAAAGTCTTCGTGGCTTGATGGTTTGAGCACCGGTCTAGCAATCCGGCGGTCTCGGGGTCGATTCCCGGCGAAGCCTATTTTTCTTTGCTCACTTTTAATCACTCAAATATTTCTAGTCAGTTTCCTCTATGTTTGAATTTAATTAATAAAAAAAGCTGCATCACTTCGCGTGATCCTGCGCCTTTCTCTATAAAAGTTGATTTAATTATCCTTGGGATTGGCCCAGTTTATATAGCTTCTGACTAATCGAGCATTGAAAAGGGTTTCATGGGAACGCCCACCATACAAAGTCTTCGTGGCTTGATGGTTTGAGCACCGGTCTAGCAATCCGGCGGTCTCGGGTTCGATTCCCGGCGAAGCCTATTTTTCTTTGCTCACTTTTAATCACTCAAATATTTCTAGTCAGTTTCCTCTATGTTTGAATTTAATTAATAAAAAAAGCTGCATCACTTCGCGTGATCCTGCGCCTTTCTCTATAAAAGTTGATTTAATTATCCTTGGGATTGGCCCAGTTTATATAGCTTCTGACTAATCGAGCATTGAAAAGGGTTTCATGGGAACGCCCACCATACAAAGTCTTCGTGGCTTGATGGTTTGAGCACCGGTCTAGCAATCCGGCGGTCTCGGGTTCGATTCCCGGCGAAGCCTATTTTTCTTTGCTCACTTTTAATCACTCAAATATTTCTAGTCAGTTTCCTCTATGTTTGAATTTAATTAATAAAAAAAGCTGCATCACTTCGCGTGATCCTGCGCCTTTCTCTATAAAAGTTGATTTAATTATCCTTGGGATTGGCCCAGTTTATATAGCTTCTGACTAATCGAGCATTGAAAAGGGTTTCATGGGAACGCCCACCATACAAAGTCTTCGTGGCTTGATGGTTTGAGCACCGGTCTAGCAATCCGGCGGTCTCGGGGTCGATTCCCGGCGAAGCCTATTTTTCTTTGCTCACTTTTAATCACTCAAATATTTCTAGTCAGTTTCCTCTATGTTTGAATTTAATTAATAAAAAAAGCTGCATCACTTCGCGTGATCCTGCGCCTTTCTCTATAAAAGTTGATTTAATTATCCTTGGGATTGGCCCAGTTTATATAGCTTCTGACTAATCGAGCATTGAAAAGGGTTTCATGGGAACGCCCACCATACAAAGTCTTCGTGGCTTGATGGTTTGAGCACCGGTCTAGCAATCCGGCGGTCTCGGGTTCGATTCCCGGCGAAGCCTATTTTTCTTTGCTCACTTTTAATCACTCAAATATTTCTAGTCAGTTTCCTCTATGTTTGAATTTAATTAATAAAAAAAGCTGCATCACTTCGCGTGATCCTGCGCCTTTCTCTATAAAAGTTGATTTAATTATCCTTGGGATTGGCCCAGTTTATATAGCTTCTGACTAATCGAGCATTGAAAAGGGTTTCATGGGAACGCCCACCATACAAAGTCTTCGTGGCTTGATGGTTTGAGCACCGGTCTAGCAATCCGGCGGTCTCGGGGTCGATTCCCGGCGAAGCCTATTTTTCTTTGCTCACTTTTAATCACTCAAATATTTCTAGTCAGTTTCCTCTATGATTGAATTTAATTAATAAAAAAAGCTGCATCACTTCGCGTGATCCTGCGCCTTTCTCTATAAAAGTTGATTTAATTATCCTTGGGATTGGCCCAGTTTATATAGCTTCTGACTAATCGAGCATTGAAAAGGGTTTCATGGGAACGCCCACCATACAAAGTCTTCGTGGCTTGATGGTTTGAGCACCGGTCTAGCAATCCGGCGGTCTCGGGTTCGATTCCCGGCGAAGCCTATTTTTCTTTGCTCACTTTTAATCACAAAAATGTGCTTTCATAGACTAGAAGAGATTAGGAAGAATAAGTTAGAGCATAATCGGGCAAGAAACAAGAAAACTATGGCTCTTTGAAGATGTCCATTTATTTATATGGGGAACTCCAATTGGCAACGCACTCTGATAAGTGTGTGGACTACTCCCCATATGTTTTGTACACAAATGTTACAGTTTTTACAGTTTTCTTCATAGTCACAGTTTTTCCATTCCCCCAACTCATGATATGTTATGTATAAATGCATTCTACAAAACATATGTTGAACTCAAACGAAGGGTAAATATACATTTTTAGAAATTTGAACAAAATTGAAATTTTGTGTACAAAATGTATTGGGAGTAGTCCACAACTTTGCCAGAGTGCGTTGCCAATTTGAGTCAGTCGTAGAAGTAAATGGCTCTTTTCAAAGAGTCATAGTTTTCTTATTTCTTGACCGATTGTGCTCAAATTTTCAGGGACTATTCATCCTATTTAGTGTCTTACAGTGCAAACAACTAGGTATTTGTCTGGATTTCATTGTCCTTTAAAACTGAATTATCTTCAGAGGCCAAAATACTACCCTATGTTATTGTAGTCCATGGGTTAAATTGATCTCAGTGATTGTAATACCAAATCCAGTCTGTGGGTTAGATTTAACAAGCAGTAAATAAAATAGGACATACACAAACAGTGCTTTCCTCTGATTTGAGAAACACCCCTGCTGTAAGGAACGAACAGACGGGGCAAAGCAGAGTTCCAAGTACCACAGCATCAAAATGTATAAAGATGCTGTGATTAAATGCTTTTACTCTGATTCAGCCTTTCAAATATTAATTAATGACCTAGATATGAAGTGACAACTTTGTGTTCTTATGACAGGCTTTATAAAAACAGCATTTAAGAAACAGCCCTACTGCAAGGGTGACAAGAGAATTAGGGACAAAGCAGAGTTCCAATTGCCACAGCTTCAAATCTTTAAAAGACCTGTGATTATTAAGTGCCTTTCTCTGATTCAGCTTTAAGAATGACCTTATCATGAAACCAACACCTCTCTCTCTCTATTCTTCTTCTAATTACAGGATTCAAGAAACAGCCATGCTGCAAGGGCCACAGGGTACGAGCCAGGCAGAGCAAACACGACAGCTTCACCTCCGATGGGGGCCTCGGGGGATTTGGAAGTAAGTTTCTCATTCTACGCATCACAGTTGGGATATAAAGCAAAATACATTTGTAAAAGTGTTTTTGAATAGTTATTGCCATCTCATTACATTTTTTGTATAGGGATTTTGATGTATGTTTTGAGTCATATAAATGTATTTATTAGTGTTTACAGAACAATCATTCTGTCCGGGTCAATACTTTTTTTTTCTTCATCCTATGAAAATGTTACAAATACATTTTATTAAAATGTAACAATACTCCGACTGTATTTTATCCCCTGTTTTATTTCGACTGAAATACTTAGCAAAAAATTGTATGAATATAAATATCTCGTCAGCTTCAGTCATTACTTCATAAACACATTATGAAGTTTGTGAAAATGATTTTAGTTATTATTTGTTTTAGTGAACAAATGGCACTTCCTATTTTACTCCAAGTAACTTCACTTATGAAGGGTATGGTCTTAACTTTATAATGGAAGCAACAAAAATAAAAGCTGCTTAATATATTTTCCAGTTTGTAGAATTTATCTTTAATTTTGTTTCTCTTTCTTGTCAGTGACCCCAGTGCAGGCTGAGATGCAGCCGTTCATCACACGGCACCGCTGCGACGTCTTCATCCATCACCATGGCACCGACCTCACCCTGGCAGAGATGATGCGTTCCAAGCTACTGGACCAGGAGTCCCACCTGCACGTTACCCTGTGGAGCGAGATCGCCGGCACGGGACGCGAGTCGCGCCCCTCCACAAAGCGGCTTGCGCTTAGCCTGGTGCACAGTACCACAGTGGTCCTGCTCGTCTCATGGAAGTACCTTCAGCACGAGTCGCAGCGCTTCCGGCTCGCGCTCAGCCGCGTGCCGCGCAAGATCGACGCTGTGCGGCACAAGGTTGTGATTGTGCGGAGGATTGAGGAGGACCGGGTTCCCCAGGACCTGATTGCGGATGTTGCACAGTGCCTGGAGTATAACGTTGACACCGACAGCAAGTTCTTCTGGCCGCGGTTCAGTCGCGCCGTCACCCCGCCCAGAGACGATATGTTGTACTGGAGGACGTGATCGGTTGTTCGCTTCAGTTGAATGGTGCAAAAATATTGACAGAGTAGTCTTGAGATGCGATATAAACCAAAACTTAACAGCGAGACTTGATGGTGGTGTAATGTTTACATGGTATCAATTTCAACAATGCTTTTGAAGACTGGATTCTGACCCTGGGTAAAATTTTATGTTTTTCTGGCCACGCTGTCCAGTCATCCCGTTATTCTCCCAGGGATGAAACAAGTATGTTATGAGGACATTATGGTTGCAAGATGGAGAGGAAAAGAGAATGAAAAACCAAGATGGTTTAAAGCTGATGTGGTTTTACACCTGGAGTGAAACATCGACACAGACAGAAAGTAATTCTGGCCACCATTCAGGCACTCCATCTACCAGTACGTCAGGAAAGAAATGGTCCTGGCCAGCCTAGTTAGTCCTCCTTTAACCCACTTTAACTAATACTTGATTTTGCAATACTTTCGCCATAGACTGCAGCCCGAGTGTTTTGGGGACTAGTCCTGGAACAGGTCAAGTCTAACATTGCAGGATATGGTAGTTTCTGTAGATGGAAGGTGTGAAGATGTTAAGAAACTGGTTTCATGGAAGGTTCTGAGGAAAAGGTCCTGGTGGAACTAGTTCAACTATATTGGGTGGAATTCACAAAGGAGGTTTGTACAAACCATGGTTTTACCATGGTCTACATCTATGGAATGCCATTTGTAAACTAATGGAGAAAGAATGTAAACTCCTTGTTAACTTGTTAACAATGTTGATGGTACACATGTACAAAATGCACCAAATAAATGTTGGTCTTCTCACATGTTGAAATTTTGCTGGTTAGCAAGCTCTTACAGTCATATCATTAGAAATTATGAATTGTTTTACTTGTATATAAGCAGCACTAAATAGATGTAGACCATGGATAAACCATGGTTTGTACAAACCTACAAACCTCCTTTGTGAATCCGGGCCATTGAGTCTAGACAGAGAGAGACCTAAAGCTGGTCAAACGTTAGTGTGGTTCACATGGTAACTTGCCGATTGATCTACAGCCATTTGGTCTACTAGAAAATTATACATTTGGGGGCTTATGATTATAATTAGGGATTATGATTAGGGTTAGGGGTGTGGATTAGGGTTAGGGTTAGGTTTTGAGTTAGGGATCACGTTTGGAGTTGGGGAAATTGAAGTTAAAGACCAACTGAGTTGTAGACCAACTGAGTGTAGACCAAGTGAACATAAACCGTTCATATGATGGAGAACATAGTAAGAATATGTAGTTGAAAGGAGAAAAAGATATTGACAAACTGGTTTCACTCGAGGATGTTCTTGTTGGAACATCACTATTAAAACTCGTACCAATTTTTAGTCTTGAGAGTGAGACCTATTAAACAGTTTTCCGACTTTCAGCATGGTTCAGATGTCACAAGGCATGATGGGTAATCTTGTCAACAGGTGTAGTCCACGAGCATGAAAAAGTGTTTGATGGGAAGTACCGCTATACCAGAGCTTTTTAGCTCAATGGTTAGAGCACTGGTCTAGCAATCAGGAGGTCTTGGATTCAATTTCTGAGAGAAGTCAATTTTCTTTGTTCCTTTCTATTTGATTCATCTATTTCTGGTCACAGTATAATCTATAATCTACAGTGTAGCTAAAGTTTTATTTCTGTCAGTTATCTTTTTGTGTCACATTAACCTTTGTTGTTAATTGTTGACATTCATTGATGTATAATACAGGCTTATACCTAACTCTCACTGACAACCTCTCTGTATGCATGTAGATGATTTTGACGGTATAATGCAACAACGGTGTAAATAATATTGCAGAAAGGTTTAGTGTTGATCCTGTTTGTGAGGGATTAATATTTGTTACATTATAATGTTTTTTTCAAGATCATTGGAGATAAATGAGGGATTTCAAAAGTAACTGTAAAGTCACTATCGAATAGTACATGTATGTATATATACTAATGAGATACAGTCTAATGCACATTTTGTACATGCTGTATGGTGGGGATATTTATATGGGATATTCTATATGTACCTATTATATTTCATACATGTATATTCTATGTGGAGGGGGGGGGGGGGGTAAGTATGGATTATGGTGTATTGCTAATGATATGAGAAAACAATATTTGGATACACAAAAGAGAACAAACATGAATTTTTGATAACATATTTGTGATATCAGAATTGTAGAATTTGTTATTTCTTAATCTCTACCTCAAACATTCCACAAAATGTAGACATTATTTGAAGGGTTAATTATAAACAAAAACCAGTAACTGCTTTTTTTAAATTTAGATTACAAGGACTATATCACAAAATATTATCTTTTGAATTCTTTTTCAGCAACTTATATCAGCAAAAATGGTTTGAATGGTGTTTGCATATAACCCTTAATTTACTCTCTGTTAAGACGCCTCGATCTTCACAAAAACCAAGGTGTTTCACAACAATTTCTTGTTGAACTTAAACTCAAAGTTGGACTTAATTATGAAAAGCTGTTGGTAGGCTGGTAGCTATGTAAAATTGCCGAGAAACAAGTGTTAAAACACCCCCCCCCCCCCCCCCCCCCCCAGGTTCCTGAGGTGAACAGGTTGAGGTCTTTGATATGACTGAACTGGTTGTCAAGTATTTATCAGATTCTTGATGCTTGTTGGAACTATGTCAAAAACCGGCTGAAGTGTCATACTTTCTACATGTACATGTTCGTTATGCAGCTTGTGTGTATTATATTTGCAAGTACAGTCAAACCTGTACTAGCGGCCACCTGTCTATAGCGGCCACCTGCCGTTAGCGGCCACATAGAATTCCCCCCGAGGAAAATACAGTGTTATAAACACTGTCTATAGCGGCCACCTGCCTAACGCGGCCAGCGGCCACTGTTTTGGCTTCCCAAACTCATTTTTTTACCGCCTATAGCGGCCATCAATGTTCGGTTTGGCCGTAACTGCGGGCGTGCTAGTTTGATATTTTCCGATGCAAAGCTGGTATACTTTGCCGTGAAAGTGAGCTGGCAGCATAAGCTTAGCGAACAATATACCCACAGTCTAGGGCTGTAGGTAGATCTACCCTTTACTTTGAAAAAGTGCCGCCTTAATAATGAATGTCAAGTTTAAAAGCCTAAAATGGCCGTTTGTTTTGTTTACCTCGTCCGCCGACTGGTCTATTTTTACTCACTCATTGTTTCCATGAAGCGATCGCGAGCTAGCTTTCAGCTGAGCTACGCACTTGAGATGGATTAGCGCGCTCATAGCCCTGGCTGAACATCCGTGTTATTGTTCATGCACGCATTGTTAGCTCCGTGGTTGTGATCTTTTATCGATCGACGAGTCGAGTGCTAGCTGCTCTGGCCGGCCGCTGACCGCGCGCTACCGCTGCGCTGCGGCGGCAGCGCAGGGACTTTGATCGTGCATGCATGCATGCAACACACGCATGCATGCACAATGCACACACTTTCACCGTATTGGGGATCGGACCGGATCGGATCTAAACCGGTTGTATAGCCTCGTACATTTAAATGTTGTGTTTGTCTTTGCAAAACATTTTATTTAATGAAAAAACTTATCAATGAAGTTTTATATGAAATATTTTCCTACACTTGTACATTTTTGCTCTCATCTACGTATTTTCTAGAACTTTTTTTTTCAATCAAAAATATTTTGTTTACGTAACAGCATTTTGTTCAGGCAAAGAATAAACATTCACACGATCGCGCGCGCATTGCATCATCATATCGGGAGCTCGAGATCGAGAGTTGTTTCTTCGACAACAACGAACGACAGTTGGCCAAACAGACGACGATGGTAGATTTATTTCGGAAGGTTTACACATAATGAAACTTTTCATTATTTTTTCAACACTAATCACACAAATGTACTCAAAAAATAAGACAAGTTTCCAAGGTTCTGTTCTTTTATTTCATATGCATTACATGTTGTTTATATGTTCATGTGTGGGCTACATGTGGTATTGATGTTTATATACACACGTGCTTAAAAAAAAAAAAAAATGGCCGCCAACCTGTCTATAGTGGCCACCTCTCTATAGCGGCCACTTTTGAAGTTTCCCTTGAGTGGCCGCTATAGACAGGTTTGACTGTATATATACACATGTGTATATAATTTTTTTTCTTGGTTACATTTTCATATACTCTCAGCAGGCCCATAGACAGGATTTTTCAGGGGGGAGGGGTGCGTTATTTACAAAAGTGGTGATCGTCGCCCAAAAGCGATCGTGGCAGAGACCGAACCACTGGTTTAGTTATGTATAAGCGGAAGGGGGTTGCATGGCTAAGACCCAATGCACCCCCCTGGCTATGGGCATGCTCAGCAATCTTTCTTTGCCCAAAACATTGTTTAGTTCAACTATTGTTCTCTTATCAGTTATCACATATTATTCACTTGATCAATCACACATGCACACACATGCCACTGCCTACAAATGCATTCCATGTAAAAACTGTTCAAAGTGTACATATACACTGTACATATTGAAATACTTGTCATGTTTGTTAGAGTCTTGAGTACTGGATTGTTCAAAGAAATTACGAGTAGTTTTACTTTTCCAAGTTTTGTATGCTTTCTTCGGTTTCCAATTTGTGTGCAATTTGTCTCAAATCACCCACATACTTGTATGTCATTTGTTGGTTTTCTATGTCGACCAACGTCAAATGGTAAGGATCCCATGGATATCCTAACTCTGTCCAACGCATACATATCTGTGTATGCATTGAGTCAGGTGTTCAGGTTTGGTACATGTTGTTAAAGTCAGAGAGTCTATGTCTCAAGATAACTCTTTTCCATGTATACATATCTGTGTATGCATCGAGTCAGGTATTCAGGTTTGGTACATTTACAATAGATCAGGGGAGGTGCATGGTTGTGCCGATTAGTGGCCTGTGTATGCATCGAGTCAGGTATTCAGGTTTGGTACATTTACAATAGATCAGGGGAGGTGCATGGTTGTGCTGATTAGTGGCCTGCAAATTATTGAGGGCACATTCTGTCATCATTTCTTTTTAATTTTTGAAGGATTTTCCCCTTATGTTTATGTCGAGTTATCGGGGGCGACAACTCCAAATTCCATGGTGCTTGGCCTTTTTCTAATGATAATAAGAGTACAAATAATAGTGGATTTATGTCTATATTATTTCCATATCTTTGTTCATTGTTGGATGCAGGAAGGTTGAATTTTGTTCATCATAACAAAGCATAGCGGGCTTGATCGGAGTTGATTGGTACAGGGGTCATGCAGTGGAACCTCATCAGACTGAGAATATTGGGACCATGAAAATTACATTATTATATCAAAATTATCTTGTTAGGGTTTTGACATTACAGCTCTTTATGAGTGATCACTGTATATTGGCATATTTCAATTTAGTATAATTTAGTATTCAATGCAAGCCTTTTACTTTGCATATTATTATTTTGCAGTTTAACTATTGCATTTTCCTTATACATTTCATTATGGTCTCTTATCTGAACAGCATACTTGCATGCATATATACATTAACACTTTTGTTTATCTGAAATAGAATCATGCTTTAATGATATCAAATGTCTGAAGTATATAAATGTTTGTTTTTACAGATTATTTGAAATTAATTGAATTAATTGGTTGTATTAATCCACTTTGAAAATAAGCACACAAACACACAATAAAAATAGTAACACCTTAGGGTTATATAATGTTATGGGGTGGCCGAATTGATTTGTTCGATTCAAAGTTACAATTGCAATGAAAAAGGGGGGACATTACTAGTGAATTTAAAGTATGAGGTTATAACTTAATCTATTCATTTTCTAGTAAGGGAATTAATGAAGGCATGACCCGGGGCAAAGCAGTTGTAAATTTTTCTCCTAATTCTTTTATAGCCATCTTACATTTATTTATTATATATACACTACATCCGGATAAAAAAAGATATTTGTTAAGTGTTCTTATATTATTGTTATATACATGTATATGGTTTATGATCATTGTGTATTTATGATAATGCATGTTAATTACATTCTACATAACTTGTTTTTGTGTATTCATTATGACAGATTGAGATATGTTGTACAAATCACTGTTGGCTTCATTCTTTGTCAAATAAAGTATGAAAATGTAATCATTGTGTGATATTTGATCATTTCTGATGCTTCTCAATGTGGAAATGCCCACCCTAAACAAATCTGTTCATGAAGTGATAAAATACTGTGCCGGCAGAGAGAGAAGGGCGCTAAGTCACTTTTTGTACCTGTTTGATAGCCATGTAGAAACCAAATGTAGCTCTTTTTTTTTATAGTTGATAAATATTCCCTAAATAAGACATAAATGAAATACTTGAAATTGTTTGGCATTCTCTACCAAGACGTGCCTAAAACATGAAATGGAACCTCAACAAAAAGAGTCGTTGCTGTTGATTGCACAGAGGATCCAATCATTTTGTCATGCCATGGGCACGTCTCGGTAGAGAATGCCACAAATTTGCATCACATAGATCGCTCCGACGAAGATGGTATGTAGAACTCAATTTAGCCAAAAATCAACTAACGCCCTTCTCACTCTCACCCAACGATTTGTAGATTTGTTTCGGCTGTGGCAAGTTGAAATATTTTCCACCTACCCAACTGCGCCTAGTTTCTTGATCTAACCCTAACCTAAGGGGAATTGCCAACTTGCACATTTGAACCAATCAGATTTGCAAATTTAGTCACATGATCCGAATTGCTAAATTGTATCTTCAACAATCTTTGTGCAACAAGGCCCAGATGAACAAGAAATATTAAGTGAAAACAATCAGTCAAAAAAAGAAAGTTAGAACCATTTGAACTTCATGAACGAACTGGAAATGTTTTCGAAATTGCTGCCGGATATGAAGCAATTACCTCTCATTGGATTTGTACATAGAACTTTACTTATTCCCAATTTGTGTCCATAAGAAGCTTAATTTTCTTTCAATTTTATATGAAAAGATAGTCTCCAATAATTAAGAAATATGATTTTGGTAATAATTTCTTGTACAAAACTTTTGGAAGTGGCTCACAAATGATGTCACAATCGGTGGAAAGTATGAAAACCACTCCCAATTGTTCCTGTTCTGTCATAAAGTTCAACGATCTCATCTTTCTTACTTTTCAGTCAATATTTCCCAAATTTTCACTGATTAACTGCTACATAATGGAGAAGGTAGGCACATGCTACAATCATCTTTCCACACACAATCTTGTTCACTGCAACTATTTGACCAGAAAGACTTGCAATTGATTGTAAAGATGCAATTAATTGCAAGTCAGAAAATTTGCGCGTTTGAACCAATTAGATGTGCTCATTTAGTCCCATGAACGGGCTTCCAATTATTTGCAATCTATTGCATCTCTTTCTGCAACGGGCCCAGAACTTGAAATGTCTTGGAACAAATTTTCTGAAAATATCTCAAAATCAAATTTTCTGCTCACCAAACATCCATTCTAGCATGCAATTAATCGCAACTCTTTATGTAACACCCCCTAGATCATATAGTGGAACCTCTTTATAATGAGCAGATTGGAACAATGAAATTTACCTCGTTATATTAGGTATCTTGATATATCAGGGTAAAAAAACAAAAGCATATAGATCTTGTACCAGTGAAATTACCTTTTTATAAGAGTTTTGTTATATCAGAGGGCTTTATAATGAGGTTCCGCTGTATACCATATGCATTTTCCACAGAACCCAGCCAAAAGTACTTTCAGAACCTGTCCAGAACAGGTGGGGGTTTCACAAAGATCCTATTAAAGTTGGACTTAAAATTACAGAAAGCCATTGGTTGCTATGTCAAACGTAATAAAAAAAAAAAATTTAATACAGCATAAAATGTTTAAAAACATACATATTTTCAATTATCGAGGAGATTTTATGTTCTTGATGTAAATTTTCTTAAGTCGCAGATATGTGAATTTTTGCTTTTGAATATAATGATTTATTCCAAGTCTACGAATGGCCTACCATGATATTAATTCTAAATTTTAATTTTAGTTCAACTTAAGCCCGGCGCAGACAGAGCCGACTCAACCCGATCCGACTGGTTTTCAGTCAGGCTAGAGTCAGTTTCGCTCAGTCGGAGCCGATCCAATATGTTGAATCGGCCTCGAATGACCTCCGACTGGCACTTGACTGGAAAAACCGGAGTCCTGAGGCAGCGCACACTGGGTTAATTAGGCTGAAAACCAGTCGGGTCGAGTCGGCTCTGTTTGCGCCGGGCATTAGAATCGTTGTGAAACACTCCAAGGTTTTTAATCTCACCAATTTCTTAAACTTTCTCTCCAACATATCACCTTTTACTTCTACACAGACTAACAAATAACAGACAAATCAGACGTTGTAATTACATTACCATGTAGATATGTTTATTCACACGACAATGCTGGCATTATCTACTGTACACTGGAAACTCCACACGCCTTAGATCTGAGACGGGTACAGCATCTGGTATGCACAGAGGGAGAAACAAGAAGCAAACGACACACATTTAGTATTTGATACTCTCCTCCTTTTGCAAGCCAAAATTCACAAGTTGAGAGAATTAAAAAGTGAATAATTAAAGTGATCCATTAACTTTATATTTTCCCCAAAGTGTTATATTTGAGACGTCAATCATATCCAATATCATTGTAAGATTCTTGAGAATGTGAGATTTTCATTGAAAAGGAATACGGTTTAGCTAGTGAAAAAAAAGTAACTGGACGTCTGATTTTATCCTGACCGTTCATGTGAAGTATACAAATTTGAATACTATGGAGGATAGTATCCAAATTTGGATACTATTTACTAAGGTCGAAAGCATCTACAGGCGCTTCAAAATTCAGTCTTAGATTAGGGAGACAGTTGAAAAATCAGAACCCATCAGAACCAAAAAAACAAGATGAAGAGAAGTGTGAAAACTCAAAGTGATTTTGGTTGAATTTGACAAAGATAATGGATCACTAATAACAGGAACAGAGAAACAAGAAACATAAATATGGTTTACCTATTAACCCATTCTCTTTTGAGATTCTGAAATACCTGTGCTAAGTTCCTTTTGCAAATCATTTCAGCAATGTAGTGAAATATTACAAATATACTAACAATCATCCAATTTCTGACAAAACTTTTGAGATGTTAAATCATTAGATTCTGAAATACCGATATACTTTGTACATAGGCCGCTAGGTTCCGTTGTACATGTGAAAAGTTTGTTTTACAAATCATTTCAGCAATGTAGTAAAATATTACAATTACAAACAATCATCTACTTTCTGACAAAACTTTTCAAGATGTTAGAATCATTACACTGTTCTTCTTAAATACAATTGTGCGTAAATTAGTGTGAACTTGTTCACTACGAGACTGCACTGCTGTTCATAACAGTGCAATGCAATATTTTTTTTAACTTTTAAAGGATATTTCTGTCTGAAGTAAATTCTTCCGCAAACACTTCCCATTAACTTTTGATGTAATGTATCTTTCCCTTGAACCTATTCCTTTTTATCCCTGATATGTTGTGCTTAGTATCTGAATTCGGATACGATGAACGATCAAAGTAAACATTCTGATACTTTTGACTACAATCAAAAAGCTTTCTGGAATCTCAAATAGCTCCATAATTAGGCAGACATGAACAAATCAAAACCCAATTCATTCTTTGTTTACCATTTAAGCCAAACAAGGCACATGAGAAGTATGACAGATCCAAGTGATTTTGGTTGAATTTGACAAAGTTAATTAATTGTACAGTCAAAACGTAGTAGCCAACCTGTACAACCAACATACAGTGGCCACATTCTTTTTTCTCTGATGTGATTTCAACACACATTGTTTGACTGTACTGGGGGGATGTTGCATAAATAATTGCAATGAATAACAAAGTTGGGATAAAACACAAGTCAGAAAATATTATCATTTTAGCCAATCCCATTTGCCCCTTTAGGGGCATTTTCTGACTGTGTTTAATCTGAACTTTGCGATTGATCATATTTCTTTATAAATGCAACAACCCCCGAGAAAGTAAAATTGTAAACAAATTGAGCATGTTTTTTGTGGCTCAAATGGGCACTCACCACTCTGACTCTCTTGCCGATGGCCTGACCGGGGAGGTTGCTCTTGAACTTGGCTCTGCATGAGCCGCTCTTGCCGTGAGTCTTGATGATCTTACCCCAGATCACGCGGGTGTTGGTAGGCTTGTCCTTGCCGGGGCACTTCGTCTTGCTGTAAATGAGTAAATACATTAACAAAATTAGGTTATTTAAAGATTCAAATGATGTACTACATAGTTCCTATTATAAGAGACTCAAAGCATCACGCGGGTGTTGGTAGGCTTGTCCTTGCCGGGACACTTTGTCTTGCTGTAGATATAAGCAAATCAAACGGTTTTCCTAGAGAGCGACACATTTTGCTTCAATAGCTCAACTATTAAATTAGACTACAAGTTTGACGTGGGTGTTACCACTTTGTCTTGCTGCAAATGTACAAATCAAAATAAATTTGAGGTTTTCTAGAAATGTATGTGGTCTATTCCATTTAGCTAAACTAATGTAGACTCCAAGCACTATGCTGGTGTTGGTTGTTATTTTCTTATTTTTATTGAAAGGTTTATTTTATTTATGCAAACTCGTATCCATACGGCTAAATTGTGTAGCATTTACAGTGTAAAAAAATACATAATATACATCAAACAACATTATACTAAAATAATACAAATTTAAAGTAAAATACATACTATATCAACAAGGAAAATTATCATTATCGAAATTGTGCAGAGGAAAATAATACAAAATAATGTACATGTATATAATTATTAAGTAAGTAAAGCATGTTATGTATTATCAAATTAATCATAAATTAAGAGCAAGTAATCATATTGACCTCTTTATAATAAACATATATTTATGATGCATCCATTATTACAACTAAAATATATCTACTTGACTTTGTCTTGCTGTGAATGTAACAAATAGCAGAAAGAGAGCTGTTTTGGGAGATACACTTCATTTAGGAAGTTTATAATGCAACTAAAACAATAAGACCATACACTGAGCATCACTTGGTGTTTGTAGGTGTGTCGTTGTCCGGGGCACTTGTGTAAATTTTGTGTTTACTCACTCCTCACACCTTGCCCAGGGACCATGTGGCCGCACGCCTTCATTTGGACACAAGAATCTCATGCATTGGCCAATAAGGATCTACAACGCACAATTCTAAGGAGGGAGCTAAGTCTATCCGATGTGTCATTTTGGCCACCTGAAAGAAAAGCTTTAAAAGGAGAGCCCTAATATTATAATCAAATGCTCGTTACTCACTTCTTGCACTTGTAGACGTATGCGCACTTCTTGCCGAGGTACCATGTGGCCTCACGCCTGCTATCGACGCCCTCTAGCTTGAGCAGGGCCTGGTTCTCATGCTGGTTGCGCAGACCTCTCCTGTACCCAGTGAAGACTGCTCTGCTGTATAGCCTGCACAAACATGGATGAAAATAGGAAGATTTAATGTCAAAAGTTCAGTTTGAACTTAAACAAGCCTCCACAATAATTTTTTTTTTTCTGTACTGGCCCGTTGTGGCAGGTAATATGATCATGAATGTTGACATTTTACTTGCCCTTGAACTTGAATATTACTTTTCATAGTAAAACATAGCCAGACTACATCCTCAATATTTGTATTTATTTTCAGATTTGTATAACTATAATGTCAGTGGAATTTCCACAAAATTCTTGGTAATTTCCTCTGCAGAAAAAGAGCACCTCTCAAATTTGCACACAGTGCCAAACAAACCGACACATGGGCACGGAGTAAAAGTTTGGGTTTCACAAATATGGACAGAATAATCTGGATTTTCCACTTATTTTCTTTTCCACCAAATACTACCACAACTTGACAAGGAGCCAGTACTGAATACTGATACACAAGTGATAATTCTGTCACGATTTCTTCCATGGAAAGTTGTGTTAGATGCTAAGAATTACAACCAACAGACAATATCTGGCAACAGATTCATGTGTACGGTACTCCTCATGAAGAAAAATAGGACAACACTTGATTTAAAAAAAAACAAAGCCAGAGGCGTAGCATGGTTAGACTGATTAGCGAGGCAAACCAATTATTGGGGGGGTCGCACTAAATTTATTATTTATATCATTGGGGGGGGGGGGGGGGGGGGGTGGGAATTAATGCACCCTCTCCCCTGTAGCTACGCCACAGAACTGAAAGCACACCCGTTCTTACCTCTTTGATGCCACCATCTTGAAGCTTCTACCAGTTACTGTTGAAAAGATCAAAATAAGAAAAGGATTTGGTAACTTCAAAAGCAAAACTTTGCGAAAAAAGAATAAATGTTAAATCTTGACTTGAAGTTGAACTTTAAAACTAGCCAAGCCAAGGTCTTAACCCGTTTCCTTCTAAATTCTGAAATTCCCATGTTTGTACATAGCCCACTCGAATCCCGTAAGCAAAATGAGCAATGGGTCAACTGGATGATGATTAACTTGATCGCCCCAATTGCCCAATTGGCAACTCGGGTAAAAGTTGATGGGAAACTTCAACCACTATCGACTATTCAAATTGTAGTAACTATTGATAGTGAAAGTATGTTTGACATGTCGTAATTACCAAACAGAACAGTTTCACAACAAAAAAAAAGATTAGATACACAACTTCACAAGTAACTTTCCTCGTTAGAAAATACAAGGCAACCTGCAATTGCAAACGGCAACAGCTGTTCGGTAAAACAACAACATATTACGGCCTGCAACTTGACAATAATACATAAATAACAATCAACAATATCACGATTTGATTTTGAGTATGACATTATCATGCAATGCCGGTCACATGATCTAGTTGCAAATGGTCATGATGGTCATCTCGTCAAATTATAAAAGGTGGCATTTTTATAAATTAGCATGCAAAACATCATAAGTTTTATAACAGTCAACACCGGCTCAATGGACAATGACAATTTCATTTCATTCATGTGATTAACCTCTCATTCAATTATCACATTTAAAAAGTCAGACTAAAAACAAAAACAAAATAAACCATGTAATTGTAAATTGGAGTTATTTCTCAAGAAATCATAAAATTGCATGTTTCACGTTCATCCAAACGACTGTCCACATATATCAGGGAATTGACGATATACATTCGGAACGCCAAACGTGTCTTGAATGGATGGCATGCACGTCGATCTCAACAAAATAACAATACATTACACAGAAACATATGTATGGGTACGTTAGAAAGCCGGCACTGTTGGCTATGCAAGGGTTACTCGAATAATGGGCCAAGACAATCCATTTTAATCTATAAAACGAAAAGTTCAATCGAATATTGATTATTGCAGTATTAAAGAGTGAAAACGGAAAATTCATATGATACTTCGTTTGTGCGTTATTTTTCTCTATTTTTCTCAGAATTTATCTCGCAATAAGATGATTTCGCTTCGGAATCATTACCCTTTTTGTGTAAAGTAGTGAAAAGAACTAGATATTGTTGTGCTTCCACAAACACTGATGATGTATTATTTTGACATCGATATGTGTACACATGTATCGATGATATTTGATCGACAGCGCAAAATCAGGGAATGTAATAATTATATTCCGTGCCCGCCGACATCAAAACTTGCCATACCCACATTGTCATGGGGATCTCAATGAGGGTCTAGGGGCCGGAGCCCCCGAAATCTTTATTCAGAACTCCTGATATTTGTATAACAATGGGACAAAATAGTAAGCTATTTACAGCTTAATTTTAGTGGGCATAGGTCGTTCTGAATGAGTGGATATAGAGGGGCCCAGTGATTTTGGATTTTGGTCAAACTTAATTTTAGTAACAAAAACCTGCACCATTAGAGTCAGGGGCGTCGATCCTGGGGGGGGGGGGGGCAGGGGGGCGGTCGCCCCCCCCCCCCCCTCCCAATGAAAATATTGGGGGGCGAACATATCATTTCGCCCCCCCCCCCCCCCCCCCAATAATTCCGAAAATGAGGAAGACAAAAATTGAGTGATATAATGACAAAGAGGGGAAAGACACATTTATCAAACGAAGTTTATTAAACCCTCATCTATAGATCATGTAGATAGCACACCGTCACAGAAAATAAAATAATCTGAAATATATCTTTCAGTCAATTCGGTCCATATGCGCTGAACGCAAATCAAATTGGAATATCATGTCCCCCCACATTTGAAAGTGGAGGAGATTGTCGCCCTCCCTTTGTCATTATGCATGTTTGGTTCCATATATACTTCATATTACGTGAAATTTCTGTCTGAGGTGTGCACCAAATCGCACAATTTCACGCCCAAAAATACAAAAGCTCCCTATATACTGTGGGAGGGGGACACCCCCTCCCACACCCTCCCCCGCTTGGTCGCTTCGTCGCAATGTCTCTCCTCTACTTTTGAGAAGTTGTTGACGCCCTTGCTTAGTTTCATGGGAGCCCAATGCCCTAGACTATATCGATGGCTCTTATATAGTATACAGGATCACGTGGATCCATCTCATGCAATGCTCAATCTTTTCCTCGCTATGCCCTTTAAAAATACGTTACGAGTAGGTTCAAGTTTGTATACAATTTTAACACCCATGATAGGAGTTGCAAATGTCTGAAATCTAAAAGCTTCCGGGGGCTCCGCCCCCTGGACCCCCATTATTGTCCCCAAATGTGGGTGCCCCCCAAATTTCGCCCCCCAATCGCAACAAACGGAGCCGTTAAAACTCAAGAGGGCGCTCTCTAAAAATCAATTGGTTTCAAGCCCATTTTTTTCATACGAAATTGTGCATAATGATTAATAGAGATATCATCAACAACTATTTTGAAAAAAGTGTATAAGCATTTTATGTATTTTGTTTAAAGGGATAGTTGAGTAGTAACCAAAACCTGCACCATTACGGTACAAAATAATAGTTAATAACTTCACCATGGTCGAAAAGTATACACAATTACAAACGACTAAGTATATATATAAAACCCCTGTTATCATTCAAAAAGAGCCGTTACAACTCAAGAGGGCGCTCTCTAATTTTTTTTATTGGTTTTAGCCATTTTTGATACAAAATTGTGCATTGAATGTTTTGTTGAAATAATGATTCAATAGAGATATCATCAACAACTTTTTAAAAACCTTGATTCTGATTTTTTTTCAAAGTAGCGCAGTCTTTAAAGTGATCCGTGTAAAGTGTCAGATATTGCACAAACTTTTGAGACTTCAATCCTATATCAATATCATTGTAAAATAGAATTGAAAGATTTGTGAAAGTTTGAAAGAATACGAACACTGTTTACCTAGTGAAAAAACGAATATTGAGTTCATATTTTATGACCGAATACTGATGGTCTGTTGTAGATTTGTTGCAGTAATAATCATCCGTTTGATCTTGACGATATTCGCACCCGTGTATACAGCTACAGACGGTACGGAATTCATGGAATTTGCGCACGCTAGGCTCAAAGTTCAGTGGGTCGGGAAAATTTCCCACGCGCGCTGCTTGGCGCAGGACGTGTTCAGCGATGATCAAATCCGTTAGCTAACGCTTTTGAAATGATTTTCAATGATAATTATCTTCATATATACTAAAGGGACATTTGAAAAAACCGAACCCTATTTTATTCTTCTCTTACCATAAGCTAAACAACACGGCAGAAGAGAAACGAGGAAGCTCCAAGTATTTTTCGTGGAGTTAGACACTTTACCTGTGTCACTTTAAGCATTTTTAATTTTTTTCTTCTAAAAAGTCAAATTATCCCCTGGTGAAGAATTTTTGAATAAAAATATGTTTATGGATATTTCAGCCGTTTCTGAACCGATTTTGTTCAAATACAATTTATTCTGTCATTAAAATTGTATTTTCTTTCAAATTTGACAGTCAGTTTTTCATTATCTCACGAAAAAATATGTTGTGAAGTGCCCCCCCTATACCCAACACTCACTCTATCCCTTTAAAGTCAAGATCTTGCCAGACGATATCTATTAATAAAATGTTTTGAAATCAAATTTTACAACTCATGAGAGCATTCGAAAGGGAATTATTCTCATTTCACATATTTTATTCAAAGAACTTTCTAGGAATTAAAACCAATTTTGGGAAGATCCAATACTCAAGTTAGTGTACCTTTACTTTCGATCAAGATGTGGTAGGACAGGTCCTTTTTTTACAAAATGTCTGAGCAGTTTCCATGCAGTTGACGGATGGGGATGAATGTAACACACACACACAAAAACAGATCGAACAGCCCTGTAATTTGGATTCTACGAATGAAAAACGAATGCGTCCCTCCATCAAACTATATATCGGTCAATCTGATTTAGCATAATACAACAATATTGTATTTATTCTTGTAAAGGTATTGTGAAGCCGACATTTTGTAAAGGTATGCCACGGAAAACGATATAAAACTTGAAGACTTATAATTACATGTAGTCAGTTTAAGCGAGGTTTGGTTATTTTGTTTAGTAACCGCTTACTTATTGTTATTTGTTAGCGGGTCACGTAGTTAGCGCGGGTCACAAAGGGGTCACGCATAGCGCTGTGGCACTCCGTGGAATCCGTGAGTGAACTTTCTCGACGGGTGAATACACGTATATAATGCACAATTAACAGTTGGACGATGGTTTATTAGATTTAGGTCTGTAACTCCACGAAAAAGAGATTTCAAGCCCTAATTTTTTCAGGCATGCTATATAAATGTAATTTTATTAATATAAGACAATAACCTCGCAACTTTTGAAATTTGGCTTGCAAAAGAGGGGCTGTCCCTTTAAAGAAGACTATATCTTTTTACAACAAAATGAATGAAGGAACGTAATATCCATTCATTTTAATGTTATTTTATATTTGAAACCCAAATATTAGGGGGGACAGTAAAACCTCACATATTGGGGGGAAGTCCCCCCTCTCCCGCCCCCCCTCACATATTGGGGGGAAGTCCCCCCCCCCCCTCCTCGACCCCCCCCCCCCCCCCCCCCCCCCACCCCTGTGATCGATCGACGCCCATGGTAAAGTTCATCGCTCTCGACCGAATTGCGGCCTGTTTTACAAAACAATCGATAACGTGAAATGGCATTAACTCATGGTAAGGCTGAACTTTAGTAACCAAAACCTGCACAATAACATTATAAACTAATAGTTATAACTCCACCATGCTCGAAAGGTATAGAAAATTACAAACGACTAAGTAAAAAGCCTGTTATCATTCAAAAAGAGCCATCAAAACACAAAAGGGTGCTTTTCAAAAAAGAAGCATTAATTGGTTTCAACCAAATTTTGTCATACAATACAAAAGTACGCATGTCATGTTTTGTTGAAATAACGATTAAATAGAGAGATCATCAACAACTATTTGAAACCTCTTTTGGACATTTTTGAAAAAGTGTAAGCATTAAAACAAATATTTTATTTTAAATCTTCGAATATATCTTTCCGATCGGATATATTTATTGATATTTCAGCCGTTTCTGAACCGAATTTTCAAATAAAGTTTATTCTGCCATTAAAATTGTATGTTCTTTCAAAGTGTAGGGCCTACACTCAGTTTTTCATTATCTCACAATTTTTTTTTTTTTCATGCAGCGCCCTTTATACCAAAACTGAACTACCCCTTTAAGACGCCTTCAACCTGTTGATAATGTTGTTTATTTCCAATAACATTTTACTGGTGTCATTAATTATACTCAAATACATGGCCTCTCGGGGGAGGGGGGGGGGGGGGCGGGGGGCTGGGAGCTGCATCCCCACTCCCCCCCCCCCCCCTCCTTTGAAAACGTTTTGAAAACGGCCATATTGGGACCAAAAAAACACCCAACATTCAGTCCAAGATCACCTCAAATTCGGGCAAATCATGTCACATTCGAGCAAACTGGCCATGTCCTATTCAGGCAAAGTCAGTTTACATGCGGGCAAACCCTACTGACGTCAGTCTCCAGCATAGAGCAAATCCTGTCATTTTGGTTATTTCAGGACTTTACTATCAACAACAAACAATTTGTGTGTAAATTTTTTGTTTTTGTTTTTTTGTTTTTTGCTTAAAAAACAGGGAGGATCATTATTTGGGCAAATACCTCAGCCCCCCCCCCCCCCCCCACCCTCCATGAGTTAAATGTGCTCCTTATACTTATAGATGATGCCTGTCCAAGGGCGTCACCAGCTTTTCAACCTTCTAAAAAGTGGGAGGGGGCGGGGGGTAGGCTACATTGTATAAGGGAGCGAAGAGAATGAGCGGGGAGAAGGTGGTGTGGGAAGGGGATTCTTCTTCCAATGCACTGCATATCCCAAGGCCAGGAACTTTTGCATTTTGATGGGGGGGGGGGGGGGGGGGGGGGTTGTACCATAGTACACTGGTCCCGCCAGAGGTCAGTGGGTCCCGCCCGTATGCTAACACTCTACTGCTAGAATGGCACACTCATTTGACTTCTCTCATCATGCTCCCTGGAACAATTGAGAAACTCAAATGTTTATAATAAATCTCTCTAGTTATTTGGTTGAGGGTGGAAGCATAATTCTTCGTACAGAAAAATCATAATTGTGGCGAAAAACTAAACTAAATGTGAACATTATTAATTATTCTGATATAATGAAAATGTGAATGGTTTATAAATGTTAATAAACATATTATTCAAATTAATTGTATTTAAATTATGTGGTAAAATTGGACAATAAATACATAAAATATTAATATTAGTGAACGAGGCAAGGCACGACAGAGCTTGGAAACGACAGTAAACAACTGTGACACATGCATCGCCTATTCTTTGAGAAAACCTGACTCCGTTAGACCATTTGTCTCATAATCTTCCGGGAAAAAATAATCGGTATGTAATGATCAAGTGTGTTTTAATGATTGTATTTACTATTTTCGATACTTCTGTTTTCTTGCATGTAAAGCCCAGCCTCTGATTTGGCTGTCTCGCTCCAACAAGTTCCAAGCGCAAGGAGCAGTGACCATCGGACCTCGGCCTAGCTTGAACGGGCAGGCTACCCCGTGCGGTGATGTGACAAGCCCGATAGCCGCGAGTGTACATCCGATCCATATCCCCGCGGCATGGTCCTGTCTTATTTCGTTATAAATCATCAATCATTCAAGTTTGAATTCATGGACATGGCACGCGTCGGTGCCAATCAGCGTTGGTCCATCAATCATGAGCAATCTCGATTTCCATGTAGACAGTAAATTTTATTAGTGTAAATAATAATTGTAATGTAATTGTAAAGCAACGAAACTCTGGATCCCCAAATCGGCAAATAAAAAAATGAAGAAAAAAAACCTGACAAACATCAAAATCCAAATTGAACACTGATACTGTCATGTATAATTTATAAATGATGTTAATGTTATGATTAGAAATGGTCATTTTATTTTTAAATGTACTATGAATTTGTTTAAACTTTAGAAATATAAATTATAATTGTAAAATTTGTATGTTAAATTTACATACTAAAACTTAAAAGCATACTCAATTACTAGTAAAAAACAAATTTAAAGCAGTATTTTTTCAACACTATGGCTATGAAGTAATGATATATGTAGACTTTATCAAGTTTACGGCACGACTTTGAATGCTGTATACATATAATTTGTTTCTTATTACAAAATACAATACAATGGGAATAAAAGTCAAATACATGATAAGCAAAAGCCAGGGGTCCAAAGCCCAAGGCAACATGACTTTATTTATTTTATGGAATGTGGATTGATCTAGATGTTCAAAACAACTTTATTCTTCAATTACCACATCCAGAGTTTTATTTTGGTGTCATCTTTTGTCCCCTTATCCCTCCAGAAAAACCTGCAGTTAGACGAGAGAGTTTTCTAGTGAGAGGTTGGCAGACGCCCCTCAAGATGTCGGAGTTAACCACTCTGGATGCTGTGTATCTCAGCACTGTGCTGGCTGACACAGTGGACAAGCTGGCTGTGCTGGGGAAGATCATGCCTGCTACGTTTGAGGGCAGGCCGGATGCTAGTGAGGTGAGCATTCAGGGTTTTTGTGGCATTCTCTTCTGAGATGTGAAAAAGAGAATGGATGCTCCATGTGATTTCATACAGCATCCATTCGCTAAGAGAATGCTATAGGAACGTCTCTGTAGAGAATGCCCATCTTTTCTTATAAACAGTTAACCTTGCATTAGTCACATCCATTGGGAAGGCAGAAAAAAGCATCTACAGGCTTGTGTAGGTAAAATACAAGGAAAAGAGAACAAGAGTACACTTTTTACAAGGTTATAATCAACTTAGTCAAGGGTTCTGTAAACATTATCCATTAATGATTCATTAATTTCATTCTTAGAAATATGTTTACATCTATTTTTATAGTTCTCAATATTTAATGGACACTTTTTTTCATGAAAACATTTACCAACATTCACAGAACTTAAATGGCTGGTGCTTATGCCTTATGCTTATTAATTTTAAGTAAAATATAATTCTGTTTAAAATGATAATCATCTCTGAGCATTTCTAAGGCATTATTAGCCTAATCATTCGATATGTTTCACGAACTATGTTTTTCTTTTAGCTCACAATAATGATTTTAACCATTAATTCTCAATGGCCCATTTATAATTTCAGATGGTCGGGGATGAGATATCCCAGATCCTGGACAGCCAGAAGGACCTGGAGTCCAAGTACGAGGGTCTGCTTCAGCAGCGCAATGAGCTGCGTGCCGGTGGAGCAGGCAACAAACGAGACACGAGTCGTCTCCAGGGCAACAACCAGGATATTGGGAGCGTGGTCGGTGGGCTGCGCACGGCCAACCAGACCTTTGCTAAGAGCCTCAAGCAGAGCCCTCTCACATCGGACAACCTCACCAAAATGCAGGATGACCGGTTAGTTTGAATTGTACTGTACATAGTGTTGTATTCAGTCCACTGGCCAATTCCAAGAGCAAGCTGGCAAGGCTTCCTCTCATTCGATTCAGAGTCGTGAGTCCATTTACTGTTCTTGAGGCTAGACTCAACTACAACACTATCAAATTGACAAATAAAGTAGATGAATGCATCATTTATCTAGATAAATTTTCAATGTTCTGTGCAAAGTGATTGATAACATTTATACAATGTTTCATACACATCAAAGCACCTGTACTATTATCATTATTATTTCCATCAAGGCATCAGTGCATCAAGGAATTAATTCCTGCCAGGTCCCCATAGTTTTATACTTCACCTAGGATGAGAGAGACAAAAAAACGATAAAGTGCTTTGTGTATATCATAGTCTGTGACAGAAATCTTTAAACACTTCTTCCACATCCAAAGTATAGTCTAAATATTTACTAATTTCTATTTTATGTTTGAGCAGTTTATTTCTGCAGAACATGCTGTATTGACCATGTATTGAAAATGATAAAATTGAATAAAATGGAATTATGCAGTGACTATAATTTGACTATTTGATAATAATTTCTTCCTGTTTTTTTTTTTTTTTCATGATCAATACAGCCAATTTCTGCAAGATGTGTTGGGTGATACCCTGAATGAGATGGATAGAGAGAAGACGTTCATAGCCATCATCAACGCTGTCACCATGGAGAAGGCCAAGAAGGCTGATCTACAGAACACAATCCTCAAGTCAGTATCAATACTTACCCAACATAATACAGTGGAACCTCGTTATTATGAGCTCTGCCTCTGATACAGTACTCTCCCCCTTAATTGGGTAGGCTTTTGCAAGACTATATTTTACCTCTTGGGAGAGTACTGTATCAGTAAAGATTAACGGGTGTACCCAATGAAGTGGTGAAACAATTATATAAGAAACACAAGAACAGTTTGGTAAAATTCTATCCCCTTGACCAGGTGTACCCCTTGAAATGGTACCCCCATTAACCACTGAAACAAAACTCTCATATAACAAGGTCATTTAACTGGTACAAGCTCTGATATATTCTTTACTTTTTCACCCTTATATAACACGTTCCCTGATATAACTATGTAATTTCCATGGTCCTATAAAGCTTGTTAGATAACGGTTCCACTGTATATTGTTGCATTTGCTTATTTAAATTTGGAATAGTTCCTTGCCTGGTGATATGGAAACAGGTTATTCACTTATTGCATAAACTTATTTGTAATGAATTAAATTCCATACTTAGATTCCACCTTGCTTACATTATCTGTTGCTGTGTTGCTGTGTAAGGGAGCCTCACACAATTTCAGGTTATTAGGAACATCCTTGTCACTTAAAATCTAAATTTTGTTAACAAACCTTGCTATTAACTTATTCATGAATCGTTGCATTTATTGACTTTTTACATTTTATTGATTGCTTATTTGATTGAATTCTGAATTGATAAGACTCGGACATATCATTGATTGATTGATTAAATTATCTTTTGTTGGATTGATTGATTGATTGATCGATCGATTTATTTCTAAATTAAATACAATTTCATTTTAAACAAAATATTAGCCCTGATGACTTTTTTTTCATCCTGGGCCCTATTTCATACAACATGTCCAGTTCTAATTGTCAAATTATTCAAACTTTGAATTTAAAACGGCTATAATGCTCCGCGTTGAATGGCTAGTCACAATAATTTGACATTTACACAAATTTGAAAATTTGTTATGAAATCGGGTGCTTATAATAAATTTGAATCAGACTGTTATAACAAAGTCTTTTGTGGTGTCCATCTTGCAGAGAGGAAGAAGGCCGCAAGGAAATCAAGTCCCTCCAGAAACAGATTTCCACCGTGAGAATAGAGAGAGAAGAGGAGACACAGCAAAGGAACCAGATGATTGCACATCTCAAAGGTATGGAGAGTCATCTCAGTTAACCCAGGTCACTTGCCCGATTGCCTGGGCAAAGTAAAAGTCATGATACCCTTGTAAAAATTTACCATGGTAGTACCACGGTAGAATCATGGTAAAACCATGGCACGGTACATTACCATGGTGACATGGTATATTGGCCCCAGTTCTGTACCATGGTATACCGTTGTTATACCATGGTAATACCATTGTTAAACTATGGGTACCACAGTATTTATTTGAATACTATGGTATGGTATACTACCACGGTCAAAATATGGGTACCATGTTATTACCATGGATTCCATTGTATTACCATGGTACTACCATGAAAACCATGGTTTTACCATGGTACTTTTTTGTAAGGGTATTGTCCCTTTTTTTCAGGGGGAGGGGGGGGGGGGGGGGAGTGGGACAAGATAATCAGATGCACATATCGATCAAGCAAAATCTTCAAAATAATCCAAAGTAAACTACAGATTTTGTGAATGAAATTTTCTCTGGCAAAGCAGTATTCAATGTTTTAAAACATTGACTTGCCCAAATGTGCCAATGTCTACAAAAAGTACTGTAGCCCCCTGTTTAAACTTGATTTTGCCTAAAAAGGACATCATTACAAGTACAAGGCTATACATGCAATTCATCCATATTGCACATTTTGGTTCATGGTTTTGTAACGTTTGTTTATCATTTTCTTTTACCCGACTTCAGCTTTTTATGCATTCTCCCTTTCAGATTTGGGGAAATGGAACACTCTCATAATGAACAAGCAAGAATCGATACCCCTTCCATATACAGTCAAACCTGTGTACAGTGACCACCTAAGGGAATATAAATAAGTGTCCTCTATAGACAAATTCCTCTTCAGGGGATCACTCTTAGTGGCCACTATAAGACAGGTTTGACTGTCAATGATTTTAGTAGACAAACTGAAACAATATTTGATGTTATTGGCTTTGTCCTTTCATTCTAATCTTTGAATATTTCAAACCTAACATATTTTCACACTTTTAAATTGTCTTTTTTTCTACCCTAGATCAGCTGCAGGAGATGAAGGCCAAGACCAGTATGGAGGGCAAGTATGTGCAGAAAGACGCAGAGGTCGCCGTGGGTCAGATGCAGAAACGATGCTTCATGACAGAGAAGGAGATGAGAGATGAAATCGAGGTGAGAAAAACCACATAGTTGGTGTGATCATGCAATGAAAATGGGAGTTCAATTTCCTCAAGAAATGTGTAAATTAGCACCCTTTGCAGAAGACGTCAAGTATCTGACAGCATTATGAAATCTCAAGCTGGTGTGCACCATTAATATGCCAATGTCTTATATAACTGTTGGGGGCCTATATTTGAGTTTGATTTATATATGGGCTATTGTTAACTATAGCACATATAACAAATGATGAAAAAGGTTGCATGTCTTTTGTAACAATGAAAGCAAAAACTTTGTCACTATGTAAAACCAATGAAAGACATGAGAATTAAAATTACAAAGTGTTGTAGGCAAAGACACAGAGGTTCCTTAGGGACAGATGCAGAAACGATGCAAGGGATGAAATCGGGGTGAGGAAAAGAAAAAAGTTTGCAGATTTTGGATAACAATGAAAGCAAAAACTATTGAATTTGATGGCGTATGTGAACAGCTCCAACTGGGAAAACATTCAGTGTGTGATTAGCGACTGCAGGGAAACTTGGTTGCTTTTTCTGCTCATCGCTAAAACAATAAAAAATACATACAAATTGCGAATTACGCTATTAAAGTTTGGAACCAAGTATGAGCAGAAAGACGCAGAGGTTGATAAACTGTAAATGAGAGATTTCAAATCTTGATAGGATACCAAATTTCCAGATATTATTCCTCATTTTCCAAATGTTTTATAAAAAATAAAAGAGAGAAAATTTTGATTCTATAAAACTCCCAAATTTTAAAGGGGTTTATCTCTGGAGTACAAACAGCAACTCAGTGCCATTCTCTTTCTCAACCGTCAAGATATGATGATGATAATGACTCACAACACTTTTCTGGTGCCATTTATCTGTTTTAAGACATTCAAAAGACCTGCTCCTCCAATAGTTAACTCATGGACTGCAGATTTGATTCAAAAGATGGGTTTTGAGGCCTGCTTTGAAACTAATATGCACATTAAGAATCCGCTATTATTAATTAACTCTATTCATTTATTACTTTTTCCAGCTTCTGAGGCAGAAGATTGATGAAGAGCAGAGAGTGAACACAGAAATAGAGACATACCTCAAGAGACACCAAACTGTGAGTTGAAATCATTTATATTAAAGGAATAACATTTTCATGTTAGTTGCCCAATCGGACAACCAAATTAGACCATCTATGAAATTTTACTTTCACAACATCAATTTTATCCTCCCATGGCAAAGGGGCGAGTGCAAGTGTCGATCGAGCCTTGGGGATGTTTCACAAAGAATTAACCAGATAAGTTAAACTTATATATAACTCTAAGTTGGCCTTGAAAATTATGGTAAGCCATCTGTAGCCTTGGAATAAAATACAATCAAAAGCAAAAATGCAAGTATTTAAGACTTTTCATAATGTTTACATTAAGAACATGAACTCTCCTTGATAATAGAAAATATTAATGATTTGAATCAACATTTTATGCCTTCTACAAGAACTTTTTTTAAAAAATCAAACAAACTAATGACTTTTCATACTTTGTAAGTCCAACTTACAGTTAAGTTCCACTTGTGAAACACCCCCCTGAATTCAATGCAGGAATTCATTCTCAATTTTAGAGTGCAACTTTTCCAATCTGATGGATATCCAGAAATGTTTCCACATAATACCCTATGGTAATTTTAAGGGCTACCTACTGATTTCAGGGGGCTATTTTGAAAATAAGGGGGCAAAATCGGCCTCGGCCCCCGTATATGCTGAATTCATAAGAATTGGATAAGTTTAGAGAGTTGAATGATCGCTTGCTACTTTGTACAGCAAATGGAAGAGAAGGTCGGGTACTGGATGGATAAGTACGACAAGGATGTTGAGGCAAAGACACACAAGCTAAACAGTTATTAAATAAGGTTGCCAATTTACAGAGTTACATGATCACTTATTTGTACAAGAAATGGAAGAGAAGGTTGAGTACTGGATGGATAGGTACGACAAGGACGTTGAGGCAAAGACACACAAACTGGAAGTACTGAGGTTATATTACTTGTTAAACAATTATTAAATAAGGTTGCCAATTTACAGAGTTACATGATCACTTCTTTGTACAGGAAATGGAAGAGAAGGTCGAGTACTGGATGGATAAGTACGACAAGGATGTTGAGGCAAAGACCCACGAGCTGGAAGTCCTCAAAGGAACCAAGGCCACAGATCTAGCCAGGCTGCAGGAACTCACCAAAAAGGTAAATACCACTCAGAATAAAGACATTGTCATACGGTTGTGTGAAGACAGACTTGAGAAAGAGCAAACAATAATATTATTCAGTAACTCGGCAGGGTTATTCAACTTTTAATGTGTTCTTGTATTGACTATGTTTCTTTACCTTTAAAAAAAAAAAATGTGGAAAACGAGGAAAAGTTTTGAAGACAGAAAAGAGACAACTTTTTAATTTTATTATTCAGTAACTTGGTAGATTATTTCTTAAACTGTTAATGTTTCCTTGTATTGACTTTGTGTTTGATTTGATTTGTTTAACGTTTTTTTTCTTTCCTTTTTCATCCTTTCATTTTGTTTAAAGTATGTGGAGTACGAGCAAGTCTGTGTGGAAGATAGAATAGAGAAGGAGAAAGCCAGGCGGAAGGCAGAGCAAGCGAGCGAGGAGCTCAATTCCTGTGTCATGGTAAGAATCAAATGGACCAATCATTTACATATAATAATAATGATAATAAACTTGATTTATACAGCGCCTAATATGATTGATAATCATCTCTAAGCGCTTTACAATTATGATATTATTACCCTGGTCAAAGGATACTATGCAAACCAGCGCACATTGTGTGCACCATCTCCAATCCCTGGGAAGCATTCCTTCCAAGCGGCTCATGGGCTTATTAATGTATGTTTATAAATACAAATGATGCCCATCTGGTACACGATGGTGTCACAATTCAAGCCAGTGGGCATGCGATGCATATCATCCTGTAAAGGTTCTAGATGGCCTTTGGAAACCTGATCCTAGAATCTGGTCCCGATATGTGGCACTGGCGTAGAACTGTAAGTGATACCTATGTTCTGTGAGGGATGATGTATTCATTCATTCAACCTGGAAAATATTACGCAAGGATCTATGCCAGTGCAAGGGTGGAATGCTTGCTCACTAGCTTAAAATGTGATGTCATAACACATTAATCCACATCTACGGTGTAGGTCGCTGCTAATTATATACAGCCACAAAATATGATGTATTATTACTTGAAAAGAAAATTGCTGGAATAAGTGTTTGGTTGATTAGTAACAATAATTCTGAGGGTCAATGTAGAGCTTGATATTTAAAAGGCCAGGCACAGGCTTGATCATATAATGATTATTAATGTGCAATTGATTTTCAATAGACGTTCTTGTGATTAATCCGTCTCCATTCAATCCTGAAGTTTCTTGCAGATTTTGAATTCACGCTCCCCTTCTTTTATCTGTTTTCTCAAGGTGGGGCAGCCCCAGGTTTGATCATATATACATTTTGTTAGCATTATTGAGTTGCACTTTTGAATAATCTTGAATAATGTTCCCCTCTCTTTTCTCCAAATGGCGTAGCTCGAGTCTTTATTATATATTGACCGGCTATAGCAAAACCCTGCACTAAAATCAAAATAAAGATTTTCATACTATTGGAAAGGCCTCATCACAAGCTTTCATTTGATGCTTTGTTCTAACAAATTGGTCAATAATTAGCGAAGATATGATTCTTTCAATTTTACAATCATAAGTCTTTTACACACATAATGTGAACTTAAAATGCCCATTTCTTCAAAACATGAATTACCACCAAGTGCAGGGTTTTGCTATAGCCGGTCACATATTGTCTTTGTTAGTGTGCAATTGATTTTCAAATAATATTCCCCTTTCTTTTCTCTCGTTTCTCCACGATGTGTAGCTCCAATCCTGGTGGCGCGGCGTCATGGTCAGGAAACAGCTGGGGCCCTACAGCAAGAAGAAGAAGAAGAAGGGCAAGAAGGGAAAGAAAGGCTCCGGGAAGAAGAAGGGGAAGAAAAAGAAGTAGACCAACTGTTCATCTCTCCTTCATCCCTCCACTCCGTCCTCCCCCGACTCCCTCTCCCTCCAGTATATGCCATTCCCCTCATCATCATCTATCCTTATAATTTGGCACATGTTTTCTTTGCCAATGTAAATACACAGAGATATTATGACGCTTATTTTATCAACTGAAAGGGGGTGTTGCGTACAGAGTTGTGATCAAGTTGCAGTTAAACACAAGTCAGAAAATGCGCCCTAATGTGCAAATCTGGTTGGCTCCAATAAGCATATTTTCTGACTTCCGTTTAATCACGAGTTTAATTTATGAGTGATCACAACTCTTTATGCAACACTCTATGAGAGTGTTTTTTTCACATGTTGTACAATGTCCCACAAGATCTATCATTTGCATAATGTAAGATTTTAACAGCAAAATGTAAATACAAAGAGATATTATAAAGTAAATTTTGTCAACTGTGATGGAACGCCAATACATGCATATAACTATGATTTCCATAATCAGTTTGATTTATAGTGATCATTTGTGAAGGGTTAGGTTGAGCATTCATGCATGTTTTTTTGCATTCAAGATCTACTATTTGTGTATTTAATGGAATCTTTAACAGATATTAAAATGCTCTTGAAATGAGCATAAATATACACAAGTATTTTAGATTTTAGATTGTATCCTGACAAATGTCGCACCCAATTTAATAGTAGAGTTAGCATTAAATTATGGTACAACAAAGCAATAACCAGGAAATAGAGTAATGGCTATGTGAAATTCAAAATGGTCAGAAATATGTCAGCTGTACCAAATATGTGCCATATAGTAGTTGTATCTGCTTTATACTTATGCGCCCACTCACCAATTCCCTGCTTATATTTTAATGTTTGCAAAATTATGTGTGCATTATTCTAAGACTATTGAAGTGGTACTTCATACAAGCCATGGTTTTATGTAGGGTTGGATTGTATGAGTTGTGACATTGCTAATATCTGAAACAACCATGAAATACTTTACTCTAGTTCTCTATTGTAGTGGTATTTTATTGCATGTAGTGGCATAAAAATAATTTCACACAAATATATGTGATCAGCTATAGCAAAACCTGGCACTTGTTGGTAAAAATCAAAATGTAGATTTTCACACCATTAGAAAGGCCTCATCAAAAGCTTCCATTTGATGCTTTGTTCTAACTAATTGGCGAAGATATGATTGTTTCAATTTTACAATCATACATTGTAGGTCTTTTACACACATTGTGTGAACTTAAAATGCCCATTTCTTCAAAACATGAATTACCGACAAGTGCTGAGTTTTGCTATAGCGGGTCACATATTTCTAAACATGATGTACATGTAATGATTAAATATGCAAGCTGAAAGATACGAGTCATGATATTGTTTAATTATGTACAAACAAACATACATTGCATTACTCTCGGATTCTATTGACTTGATATTTATACGATGCATGGACTTAAAACATGTAGAAAAGGCTTAGGGAAGGCAGTTTTGCACTTATGTGGAAAATATACACCAAAATTAAACTAGTATACTCTTTTATTAGAGAAATTCACACATGTAATAAACAACGATACATTATAAGTATTATTTATTTATTTTATTTTCATATTGGACCCCCTTTAAAAACAGCTTGTAGCTGACTTGGGCAATCAGACCCATAAGTAAAGAATGAATAAATAAGTACTGTAAATGTGTTGTAGCAAAAGATGCATCTTGTGCCTCAATCATACATGTATGTAAACTACCTTTCAATCTATGCATACATTCCTGTCTTTCATGAGCCCAACTTTCTGTAAACCTTCCAATTCTTCCTTTTTCTTCTTTCAGTTTTCTAAATTCAAGTGTAAAATGGATGTTAATTTATGTATTTCCTCTATGAAAAACTAATTGTTCACCAGTGTACCAATTATTCGCAAAAGCAAAATGTCTACCCATCCACAATAAATGATGTACTTGTACATATGTACATACCAGTAAACCAGTCTCAAGTTTCGCTCATTCTATTTCAGTTTATATAAAGTAGTGATTTTAAATTAAAAGGATAGTTCAGTTTTGTTTTAGAGGGCGCTTCAAGACATTTTTGTGAGGTAATGAAAAACTACTAAGTGTAAAATTTGAAAGGGCACACAATTTAAAACTGTAAATACATTATTCAATAATTTAACAGAATATTTTAAAATCCTACACATTTTTGAAAGTATACCAAAATGTTTTTTTTTTATGATCTCTCTATATAATAGTTATTTTTTACCAATCATTACATTAATTTTTTACTTCAACGTATTATGTTTTATTACCATTCAGGCATCATTGAATTATAACTTGATATTTAATGATAACTTATAAGTTGTAGTTACTGAAATTCTGTTTAACCAAAACTGTTCTATTCTTTTAAGATATAGTGTTCATCATTAAAATTGGCTCGTTATCGTTTATACCAACTATACAGTGGAACCACGTTATGACAAGGACCTTTGGACTAGGAAAATTACATTAAAGATCAGGGTACAAACAAAATGGGTGGAATTCACAAAGGAGGTTTGTACAAACCATGGTCTACATCTATGGAATGCTGCTAGTATACAAGTAAATTGTAAATCAACATTGTTAACAAGGAGTTAACAAGGAGTTTACATTCTTTCTCCATCAATTTACAAATGGCATTCCATAGATGTAAACCATGGTCAAACCATGGTTTGTACAAACCTCCTACAAACCTCCTTTGTGAATTCCACCCATTATATATAAAGAGTTTGGAACAGCAAATTTTCTTTTCAAATGCTTTTCGTAACGAAGTTCAACTGTATTACAATTTACAGTTTTAAAAGCAATCCATCTTTTCCCTGTAATCGCACAAAAAGGCCAGACAGAGCCGGCTAAAATAAGTGACTACAATCATGAGAGCAGGGTATCATAAGTAGAAAACATCAGACAGTTAGATCACGAGAGTAGTAATGGCTAAACAGAGATATATAATGATGTGTGTAAAGAAAGAAAAATGCATTTAGCAATTGCTTCTGCTAGGTTATTGCTTTGCTTTATGAGCTCATTATTGTTAGTACTGCATTGTGACAAATGTAGAGTAGCCATTTATTCACCTCAAAACAAAGGAACTTGTCAATGTGAATCATTGTTTGTACATTTTAATACCAGTACGGCACTTTTTACCATGTTATAAAATTTAAATTAAACAATTGTTCTTGCATAAATTTCTACTTGTATAACATGTTTTTTAAAATCAAATTCAAGCAAAAATGGTCAAATGATAAATACAAGGCACATAACATACCTGACTCATTTAAGTCTCTTTCAAAATCTTTACTACAATTTTGCTACATTTGGGTATTTTTCTTCCAAAAAATTTGTCACTTTCATAAAATTGAAATATATACAGCATAAAACAAAAGACAAGACATTTCTAATTCAATTAACAATTTTAAAGAGAGGCTGCAATTGATTAAAATATAACAATGCAATTTAAATGCTCATTTTATATCATTTCTGAAGTGATCAATAGTCACATACTTTGTTATCATTTTCTTAATATTTATGTGCTTGTCTTCAATCACAAATATCTCAAATTGAAAAAATGGAAAACTGCTTTTTCGCAATAAAACTCTCACTTAGTGTTTGACACAGTTGCTAATTATGTGCACGGCAGACAATAAAACCAATATGATTCGAACTCATCAACATTTTATTGTATGTAGATACTGGATACCAGTTAAATTATCAAACACAAAGTACTCAGCATTAAAAATCACAATCTTGATTTCTGCCAATCACACACATACTGATTTATAGCCTGATTAAAATACTGATTACAGCCTGCACTTTATCAAACACAGTACTCAGCCTGCACTTTGTAATGACACATGGCTCTACAAACACATATGTCAACATTTTGGTTTACATGTCAAGTTATTAGAAGTTTGTTATGCATAAATTCTGCATGTGAGCTGTTCACCATAAGGAGCATGCAAATCACAATGCCGCTCATGTACAAATTTGAGCTTGTTCGGGTAACACATCCCTGATAGTGACTGATAATGCACACATTGATACTTCATAAAATATGTTCTCAAGCTATAAATATTTGGATACATAGAAACAATAGCATAAATGACAACAGGTACCGTAAACCGGGGTGACTTTGGCAGCCGGGGTGACTTTGGCCACTTTTTGAGAAGGATGTATCTTCATCAAGTCTCTTTCTTTAGAACTAATTTCTGATTCTTTACATTACCCTATAATAATATATTTGAAACAATAAGAAATTTGTTCTAAAAAGTTAGGCTTGATGAAAATACATTTGTCTCAAAAAGTGGCCAAAGTCACCCCGGCGGCCAAAGTCACCCCGGTTTACGGTACATTGATTGAAAGCATTTTGGGATCACAATGTAATGTTAGAAAGGCATTCATTCAAATACAGAATGAATTTTAGTTTTAAAAATTCAAAGTAGAAATACTCAGAAGTTGATTATCATAGGTTTACATTGATCTGGGTATCTTCTCCTATTTTAACCTTATATCCATTGGCAAATTTCATGAGTTGGTCTTGGAACAGAGTAATGTTATGCCAACCCTCCTTCTCTGACAAGTCTTCACCGCCGAGCCGGGCATAAAGCTCCTTCGGACGTTCATTCCAAGAGAGAACGATCCAGTTCATGCGATTGCAACCACGCTCGACTGCACACTGAAATGACAAGAAGATGACTATCATAATTTACTTTGCATTATACAATAAGCACTGTGCAAAGTCAGAAATGGGTGAACCAATGAATGTGAAAGGCTTCATTAGGTAAATGCATCATTTTGTACTTTGTATTAATAATACAACAAATTAATAACAAATGATTTATAATGATAATTATAATACCTATTGTACTACTACTTCTACTACTAATAATGTATAAATACAACAGAAAACAATAACATTACTAATAATCATAATAATAATCATAATAACATGTTAAACGTAATGAGCAAATACGTTCACTGCATTATTAAACTATGAACAGGATCATGAATCCTACAAAACGAATATTAATTCTCCTTTTCCAATCATTCTTTAATACCTTTGCTACTGCTTGCATAAGGGAGGTCCCTAATCCAGCACCTTTGAAAAGAGGAAAACAAATTTCTTCACATTTTAGCACTGTAGAGCCAATATCAATATTTGTTTTTACTGAAGATACTGGAATAATGCTGTGCAATACTTGTTAAACCTGACTGGAAACCAAATCTACAAAATCATTTATAAACAATTTCTTTGTTTTGTGGCCACTAAATTGTGAATTTTAAGACACACAAATGTAGTCTTAATATTACAAGTATAGTGGATCCTCATTATAAAAAGCTTCTTATATAACAGGGTTATTTTTACTGCCCCAGGAACTAACTATAGATAAACCATGCATAAAAATTAATTAATGGAAATATGGAATAAAATAAACCATATATAGGTTGAAATATAATCCTCTCTAAAAATTCAGTCTTTCAGTTTCAAGTAGAATTGAAGTGTTCAATTGCCCTCATTATCATCAGTACTGCTATGTGACAAATAGCTGCCAACTAGATGTTGATAAATTTCCCATGGTATAAATTGACATTGTTGCATGACATTCCTGTAATGTTCCACTAACCTCTATGAGCAGGGGTGACATAGACATCATCCAGGTAGACGGTACGTCCCTTCCATGAGCTGTACGTGTAGGAGAATGAGCTGTAGGCAACCGTCTTATTGGATTTGGTGCAGACGCCCACAAGAAGGTTGACAAACGGCTGGTCGCAGAAGGCATCTCCCTGTAATTCTAGGAATAAAGTCAACTATGCATTAAAAAACATGTACCAAATTAGAAAATACATATTTATACAATAAACAATCATTATAGTGCTCAGATAGCATTCAATCTCCAAAGATTGCATCCCAAGTTTTTGGGGGAACAGGTTCTGAACAAAATTCCTATTGTTCCTACTTTCAGTTTTTCATTTACACACCACCTTTTTGATATGTACTAATAATGTAAAAATGTAATATTCTTTACTCATATTCATTAAAGCTGAAAAGGGAAACAAATACAAATTTATTTCAGGGGGGGGGGGGGGGGCTTCTTTTCAAGTTCACTCGCATGAAGAAGGCACTTAAACATCTATTTTGCAATCAACTCTAAAGATATGCACATTTAAAGTGGCCAGGCAAACTAAACGGATGTTATCTTCTGTTCATCTCTATTAGTGTACACATCAACTATTTTTAAACCATTTGACCCAAACATATTTTGTTTATTTTAAAACAATTAGTAATTATTTTTCTCCATATTGTGAAGCCCCCACTTCTGAAAACCTAGACTCCATCTAGAATTCTATTGTTGACCTGTTGTGACATCATCAGCCATTCACTACTCAGTTACAAAGAAGTTACCTTCACCCCCCCCCCCCCCCCCCCCCTTCACACAAGCTGAGTGCCTAATCACAATAGCATCACACGGTTGAATAGAATACCAACTCACACACCTTCAATTTCAATAGCTGTTGCTATGTCAGAAGAAAAGCACTGTCTAAGCTATTGCATGGAGGTATGCAGGGCATGCTTTTGTGTGGATGTTCTTTTTGTACTTTCATCTTTTGTTGATCTCATGGTAGCTAACCAGTGATTGACAGATGATGTCACAACAGGTCAACAATAGAATTTACTCTGGAGGGTTTTTTAGGAGGTGGGGCTTAGAAACATGAAGAAAAATAAATGATAAAATGTTTAAAAATATACAAAACATATTTAGGTCAAACCGTTTATAAATATTGAATGTGTACACTAATACAGATGAACAGAAGTCAACATGCATTTGGTTTGCAGGGCCCCTTTAAGGGGGTGCTGTTAAATTTTTATGATTTTGGGGAGTTCTTAGAGTATTTTTAGGGGTTAAATCGCCCTGAGCCCCTGTGTATTTTCCACTGATGTTGAGTGGACCATAGGATCCGATAAAATGAAACTAAGAGATTTCTTCTTACTTTCTGCAGTCATGTCCACCTGGTCAGGCATGCCCTCATACTCTGCCAGCTCCTTGATCAGACCAACGATGGCGCTGCAGTCCTCGGGAGTGGCTCTGCGTATCACATAGGTTGCCATGGCTGCAAAACATAAACATTCATGACAATGTCAATGAACTGTTGCCATGTTGGCGTACTTGTAATAATAAGTTGTTTGCACATCTACACTGTAACTATGTTATATGACCATTTGTAACACGCTATATATATATACACTAACCTAACCAGATGATTATATTTAACAATTGTATACAAAACACAGTGTACATGTACAGACCCATATCAACTAGATGTCATTACATTTACATGTACTAATATCTATACTTCGTGTAAAAAAAAAATCGAACATTGAATCATTCAAAATTGCCTACGACACACAACAGAATGATAATGTACATAAGAAAATGTTGTCGTAAAAAGCATGTCATGAAAGTTTGCATTGCCAGGCCCAGGCTACACCTATTTAAATCTTTTTTTACACCTGCTTTTTATTTTAATGTCTATTTTAATTTGGGAAATGTTACTTTGTCTTTGAAGTTTGAGTTGTGACTTTCAGTTTCAGTTTCATTATCAAAATGAGATTCATGATTAACAGTAATAAATCAAACTTATTGAATGTTCTGAGCGACCTCAATACAGTTTAGAGTCTCGCATTTCTAAAGAAAGCAAATACAATTGCAACACCAAGGCAATAGACTTTATAGTGAATTATGTGAATATGATATTCCGATATTCTTACTAACAAGAACATACACGTGTGGGACCACACTGCACTGGCACTAAATGTCGGGCATCGCGTCGACATTTATGACTTAGATCTCTATCATACAATGTTACTATGTTAGCACATACAACAAAAGACTCCCATCAACAATACAACAGTCACATGAAATGCTAAATTTCACAAATCGACTTACTTTTTTCGTTTGCTATGAAGTACTGACTCGGACGCCTGTCACCTAATGATGCCTGATGAGCTGCAGCTACAGAATAGTGCTTCAGACCCAGTCGCAGCGCCGAGCCAGCCGGGCCGCCCCGGGTGACACTGGCCTCGCAGTCCGGTGGTTTCGCGTGTATTCATGCTGTACAAAATACGTAGCAGACTACAAACAGCTGCCTGATCTGTGAACCTGATTGGACAAAAGTTATGTCCATGTTCCAGTACATTGTTGTTGTTGTTTTGTAATGTTGGCGTTCATTCATAAAACTAAATTATTTATAATCAATCATTTTAATGGAGTTCCTGGGTGCTGCCTGTCTATCACTCAAATCCGACCTAACCGTGCATTAGTTATCTGAATTAAGAAAATACTGCTGAAAACTGCTTATAAGTATCTACTAAATTATCTGGTCAGTCCGGCACTAAATTATCTGGTCAGTCTGACACAGTACATCATGCAGACTTCTCAGCTTGGTGACATACCAGGGTATGTGTGAAAGCCGAGCCTAATTCTAAACCCCTCAGATGCAGTGTGGTGTACAGACAGAATCAACTATGGGGAAAGGGCCTGAGGGGGTATATAGTAGGGGGCATCTAGGCGCAGTGGCATAGCACGAGAGGTCATAGGGGGCATATGGGAGCCCCAATAGTTAAACTAAAAAACAATTTTAAAAATAGGCAGCAAATCCTTTATAAAATAAAGAAATACACAGTGTGCCCCCTCATAATTTGTGTGCCTTTTTGTGTCCCCCCCCCCCCCAAAAAAAAAAAATTTAAAAAATAAAAATCAGTCAAACCGTGCTATGCCACTATAAAGGCTTATGACAGGGGAATTTGAGGCTGTAGCCCCCCAGAGAGTTTTGACAATTGTGCTATTAGGGCATTTTTTACCCCAAACTCAGGCAATTTCTAACACATAGTTGAACAGCAAGGGGAGGGGGGGGGGGGGGGGGGGGGGGTAGAAAGGGGAAATGGGCCCATGGTTTCATATTTCTTTCAATGAAGTGAGATTATTATCACTTACAGGGGGAGTATTATTAGCCCCCCCCCCCCCCCAAATCCTCAATCGAACCAATTACTGTTCAGTAGTGTAGTGTGGTCTGACTGATTGGGGGCACACCTCATGTATTTCTTGATATTTACACAGATTTTCCCCATATTTTTTTATTTTATTGTTTTTGTCAATTTATTGGGGGCAAATGACCGCTACGCCACCATGCCTACACACATCAAGATACATACAAGTTCAATGGTTATACTCAACTGGTTCTTGAGACATTGTGATATTGTACATGTGTACATATGGACGGACAAATGGCTGGAATTCACAAAGGAGGTTTTATATTTAACCAGGGGTCTAACATACCGTATTTCCTGGTGTATTAACCTCACCTTTTTCTTGACAAAAGAAACCACAAAAAGGGGGGAGCGGTTAATACACAGAGATAGAGAAACATATTTCATGAAAATACCACATATGGCAAATATATCAGTGTATGTGGAGTGTATGTGGCTTGAAAGGCTTTTCTGTTATGATTCATGCTCTAATCAGAAATGTGAATTGTGTTGTTTTATTTACTAAAAGTTTACCAAAGTCAGGGGGGAAAGCATGGAATTCATATATAAACTGGGCTCCAAAAGAAACTTATCACTTCTTCAGAGCGACACACATTAAAATCCAAAACATAAACATTTATCATAATTGGGCATAGATTAGCTATATTACTCCTTAGGAAGCTCATCTAAAAAAATCATGTTTGCTTTAGAATGAAATAAGGTGAAATAGCATAAGGTCATTTTTCAAAAATCACAGAAACTGCTCGCTTTCCGGGCACAGAGCTCGGTATGGACAATAGCCAATAGTCTAGTGGTTACATAACCCGCTTTGAAGTTGAATGAATAGCTATTGAAAGTTCTGAATAGACCGCCTTTCGTGGAGATTCGCAGCGAGCAGTTTCTGTGATTTTTGAAAAGTGACCTGTAGTGATTCTGTCGCATTTTTCTCTTCTTTGGCGAAAGCAAACTTTTAATCATGTTGCAATGATTCCAAGCACAGGTTTGTCACCTACAAAATGTTTTTTCCCCTTCAATGACAACACAAAGTTGGGGGTGCGGTTAATATAAAGGTGCGGTTTATACACCGGCAAATACTGTAAACCTCTTTTGTCAATTCCAACCAATGCCTCTCTGCCATAAAAATGTGGTATATCATTTATTCATTTCTAAATAATCTGCCTCCTTCAATCCTAAACATTCTTGCAGATCCAATCAATAATCAACATGATGTGTTATCTACAAACATACATACACACACATGCACAAACATAAACACACAAACATGTTATATTTACTCTATGCTAGACATTTAAACATACATGTATCTCTGGAATTGTTTTTAATAATTTGCCTTCTCTATTAAGAACAGCATAAATAGGACAAGATAATAAATGACACAAAATGATATGCATCTCATCATATTAAATAATCTTTAATGCATTTTGCAACATTTCATGAATAAATAACATAGCTTTATTCACTATTGATATTGCAATACAAATTCTGAAGAGATGTAATACACATCCATAGTTTAACATGAAGACATAAACCACACACATTGACCTTAGAAGGCCATGTCAAAATACAAAATTTGATTAAAATCCAGGACCCAAATTCATAAAAGCCTGCTAGCTTAGTTCCTTGCTAATTGAATTTCAAATGTACAATTTATTGAGCAACTAAGTTAACCCTAGATAGCAACTAAAAGATTGTGTCGTTAACACTTAGCCACATAATCCAAAATAGATTTAGCATGAAACTAAGCTCGCAGGTTTTTATGAATATAGGCCCTGGTTCCAACTTCACAAATTATTAGCAGTAGGGTATACATCGAAAATTATGTCATGATACAGATTAGAATTATGAATGTGGTAGTGAGGTCTGGTGTACATAGTACACTACAAAGACATCTACATAGCATTCCTCGGTAACACATCACCATCAACAAATATGTATACATATTGATCTCAATACCATCATGTGACAAGGCAAAGGGCATTGAGGCAAGTCCTGAAAAGGGCTGCAGATGGGGGATATATCACCCCATTATCACTTGCATGTGGGGATGGGGGGATATATCACTCCGTTACCCCATTATCACCTGCATGGGTGTGGGGGGGGGGGGGGGGATATATCACCCAATTATTACTTGCACGGGTGATGGGGTAATATATCACCCCATGCAAGTGAGAATGGGGTGATATATTACCCTATCACTCCATTATTACTTGCATCGGGGGATACATCACCTCATTACCCCATTATCACTTGTATGGGGGGGGGGGGGGGGGGTATATCACCCAATTATCACTTGCATGGGAGGGGGGGGGGATATGAGGTTGGGGGTTGGGGGTTGCCTGTATTATTACCCCTTACCCCACCCCCCCCCCCCCCCCCCCCCGAAAAAAAAAAATATATATATATATATATATATATATATATATTAAGGTAAAAAACAAAACATGTTTTTAAAAACATAAATATTTAGGGATATTGCTCCCTCTCATTCATGGTTCAAACGTCTTCTTAAAATTGCAGAAAGAAATACAATCGATTGTAAAACTGCAATTAATTTAAGTCAGATCATGTGACTAATGGCCCAAATGTGATTGGTTCAAATGTGCAAGTTTTCTGATTTACAATTAATTGCAACTTACAATCTATTGTATCTCTTTCTGCAACAGGGCCCTTGAGTTTTAAACTGTCCAAATCCAACATTTTCAGGGGACTGTGCCCCCTAGAGCCTCAATAAGGCCCTTTTACCCGGTCCTCTGTACATACAGGACTTCTCGCTTTGCCAACTAAAATTGATGTATGAATATAGATTTATTAGTTTTGTTCCATATAAACATAACCTTTAGTTCTGACTACCATCGGGATCCCCAATGTAAGTATCTCTTGACCAATTCCATTCAGGTTTTGTATTAAGGTGATTGTAGTGCTCGCTATATAACGCCCAAGAAAATAGTCACTTTTTATCCACATCTAGACAATTCCAAACAGCTAAATCTAAAATCTTACGGGGCTCTGCCCCCTGGGCCCCTGGCAGGGCTATAGGGCAGGCTCCTGCACCCAACTCCTTCAAGGGCTTCGTGCCAATGCACTCGCCAAGTGCGCTACATGCACACCGTCTGTCGACTTCAGGTGTCATCCAATTAAAAACTATTTTGTGCCTCATCATCTTGACCACCTAGCCATCTTGACCAGTCTGTATCGCTTGGTAGGCATCCAAAAGGAAAATCCACAAAAAAGGGCTCAACATATTTATATTTGAAGAGTTCTTAACCAAAGGCCATCATCTTGATTACAGAATGTTCAGTCTGGTAGGCCTGTGTCAGGAAGGTTAGGCGGTTATCTGAAGACTTTATTCTTGAAATGTCATTAAGACATCACCACAAAACCGTCTCTGAAGATTTATATTTCAAGAGTTCATCACCACATCCCCAGCCACTTCATTGTAGACGGGCTATCATCTTGACCGCCTGGCCGTCTTGACCAACCCGTGTTCGGTCTGGTAGGCCTGTATAAGGCTCTCCTGGACGGCTGGTCTGCTGGGCTGGTAGCGGCTATAGTCCATGGAGTATTCTCCCTTGCCCTGCGTGTTGGAACGCAGCTCAGTCGCATACCCAAACATGTCATTTAGCGGCACCTAGGGGAAAATTAAAAAATGAATAAATCCTTGATAAGATTCATTTGATTGTGAAAATGTTAAGAAATTATATTTTCACACAGTCAAGTTACTATTTTGACTTGAAGTTTCGTACATCTTCAATAATTTGTCAGGGTATACAATGTGTATACGTCTGAAGCTCATAGACCACACATACATTGTTATCATTATTATCCCTGGTTCCTGACCAAATCAAACTCACACAATTATTTTCATTTCATTTTGTTCATGTTCACTTTCTTAACTCAGTGAGGAGCATACAAGGCCTGAACATGATATTGGTGGAAAAGGCTTATATTCAGCCAACCAAAGCACCCATTCATAATCTTCGGTGGAGAGTAGCACTTTAAATCAAACATTTGGCTAAAAGACATAAATGTTGGGACAATTGATTTCTGTATCAGGACCCATCATTTATTGGTACAAAATTGTGCTCTTCCACGGAGAATTCAACTAGCATTATTTAAAAAGTAAGAATCTAAATAAAAATTGATATCTTTCCCCCAAATCAAATAGTCTTTTTTTATCCTACGTAAATAATGACGTTTGTGTATACATGTCAACAATGTGGAAATAAAGTTCAATACACAGGTCAACCTCTGACCTCTGACCTACCTCACAGTACAGGGTGAAGTATCCCTCTCCCCCGTCGCTACCGAGGATGACGCCATTCCTCTTATTGACGCCAGCGATGACTGCTCCCTGGAACTCATTGGGTGCGTTGACCTCTACATCCATGATGGGTTCCAAGATCTGGGTCGCAGCCTTGCCCATGGCTACAATTTTTTTTTTTAAGAGTTAAAAGAAATATATCTGTTTCTGAATGTGACACAGAACTCATCTCCAATGCTTTTTGTAAACAGACATGACAAAGAATGTAAAAGTTTGCTGACCTCATGATGGGTTCTAGGATATGGGTTACAGCCATGCCAGTGGCAACAACAAACAAGGAGTAACTAAAAAAGATTTTAAAGAAAGTATCAATGTAAATTCCATAGGATATTTTGTGAGGCCCACAGAGTAGCGCTGTGGCTTCAGAACCAAGTGGAATTGTCTGTGAGCGTGTTGTCCATGATGGGTTCCTTAAGGAAAGAGAAATTTTGAAAACCGAAACCACTTCCATGCTTCTATTGGTGATGCAAATATAACAATGTATGTGAGAAATGCTGGAGTTCGAAGTAAGTTTTTGTTGATTTTGACAATATTACTACATCTCTCTAACCAAATGTGTGCATGTTTGCCTACTAGCAAGAATGAACAAAAATATAGGGATTATTCTCTTGCATCTTCACAAAAGAAATTATCACCAACTGGAGTGATTGTATTTGTTATAAAAATGTATGTGCTTCACATAATTCATGAATTTTCCTCCTCTTTTCTCCCTGTTTAAATCAATGTCACTGAGGTTCTAGGATAATTCTTCTTTTCTCCCTATTTTCTCCCTTCCATTTTGCAATCGATTTCTATAATATGCTAGTAAATTTCTTTCTTTTGAACTGAACCTGACCAACCTTGTTTCATAGCTCCGATGGCAGCCAGTCTGAACGCTAGTTCACTGGAGTCCACCATGTGATGCTGTCCATCCAACAGCCGGATACGGATCCCTGTAATCTTCTGGCCCATGAGGGGGCCCTTGTCGCACGCTTCTATAAATCCCTATTAAAACGAGAATCAAGAATGGGTTTGAATAAGCTGATAATCTTGTTCTTCTATGAATCCATATTAAAATGAGAAACAAATTGTGTGACGCAGGCGCGCCAATTCGTTCCGAAAACACAATGCATTGGGGGGGGGGGGGGGGGGGGGGGGCAGAGCATTCTTCACAAACAATGCTTGCCCCCCCCCCCCCCCCTCCTCAAATGCATTGTGTTTTCCGAACGAATCAGCGCCTCTGGTGTGATTCAACCTGCATGACAATGGATTTATTTTCTGGTTTACAAAACCCAATTGCATGATGCTAATCATCCCACAAACTAAATAGGAATCCTCGTTTTCTTCTGGCCCTTGTCACACACTTCTATAAATGTATAAACTGTACTATCCCTTTAATATTTCTAGACTGGAATATGTTAACCCCTTGACTACGGGAACCGGGTGGGTTGTGTACAAAGTCTATGGGAATTTTAGAATCTCGAAGTGAACAGGTTAATACCTTCTCAACGGCAGGAACAAACTGCTTGGGTACATTGGTTCCCATCGTCTCATCACTGAACTCAAACTTTGTGTAGCTATCTGCCGGCAGAGGCTAAACAGAAAGAAAAATAAACAATCCAAGAATGTTGTTTGGAAAGAGGCTTTAAAAATGGTAAAATTATAAACAAATCCTATACTAATACGTGTGGTTTGCGGTTGCACCATGTACAAGGAGGATTGGTTAGTCCTGAGAAGGACTGTAGGTATTCTTTCTAGGATAGTCCTAAAAAGGACTGTGGTAGTCCTAGAAAGGACTGTTGGGTAGTCCTGGAAAGGACTGTTTGTATTCTTTCTGAGCTTGTAGTTCTGATAAGAACTACAGCGCCGGTATAGTTATTGTAAGGAGAGGGTTGGTGGTAGGAGGTGCTCGATGTTTCGAACAGGTTGACTGTCCGTCGTCCGTCGTATAATCCTATACTTATGTTTGGAAAAGATATATATGAAGATGGAACAAGTCTGTTTAATTTATCTTTTCTTCATCATATTTTTAATATCACATATCTAAACAATCTAAACAGATATATACAAACAAGGAAAACAAAGATAACAGATACCTGAAACATTATTATGTGTGGGTAGATATTATAGTTCTCTTTTTTGGTATTTTGTTTTCTCATACAAAACATATACACAATATATTCAAAATATTCAAAATTCAAAATAAAAATTATTATTATCATAATTGCTTGAAATTCTGATCACATGTATTATCTGCAATGAAAGATATACAATAATAATGAGATTAGATAAAGAAGCATCTATCAAAGATTAGATGCTAAACTGATGATTTTAACTGATGACAAACAATGATTTTAACCATTATCTAACCTTCTCAAACCTTTCAAAATATTGTTTAAATCACAGGCTACATAATCAGCCCAAAACAAAAGACACCATATCCATACGATGCACTTGAATTTTAAGACCTTTCCTTTTCTTTTTCAATCTATGTTCTTGAAAGGTCTAATTGATGTGGGAAAGCCTGTACTCACCTCAATTATTCCAATAACTTTTCCAAACTGGCCAGCACCACCAGACTGCTTCTTGTGGAGATAATCAAAGCTGAAGAGATAATCAAAGCAGCAAATTTACATTCATCTCTATATTTTTGGCATGTTTCACATCAAGATGATACAAAATAAATACATTTCTGAATATTTCAAATCAATTTGAAAATATATTCAAGTTCAGATGGAGAAAATACTCAAGTGGTCTACTTGGCAGTTTTCTTATGTCAAATTAGCCTTACAGTTGGAACGAATTTACATGAATATTCATCTCTTTTGTGTTCTTTTGTGTTGTTTCACATTTTAACATGACTGTTTCTTATTTACCTTGTGTTACTTTTTTTCCCTTCATGGAATGGAATATAAAGCACAAATTTCCTGAACAAAATTATGTTCAGGGTTGGATTAAGATATGCATTAGACAAAATGGTAATCAAACAAATTGCTAAGTGTAGTGATCATTAGGCATAGTAAGAATTAGATACATTTAAAATATGGACCATATAGTAAATGTCCAAATAGTTGCAGTGCTCAGTTAATGCATTTATTTTTCAAACAACATGTGAAAAGGAGAGAATTTACTTGACGTTTTCAAGACTGGATTCTCTGAAGGCTAATTTTGGAATTATAAATTATGACAGAGAAGATGTAAGTAACAAAAAGCTAACAACAAAAACAAACAGACAAATACCTCGATAGTTGCGATTCTCTGTCATTTAGCTAGCAAGCATTAGCTAACAAGGATAACTGAATAAGAAAAGAGGCAAATCCAAACTTACTCGACTTCCTCCAAGATCGATTCCCGGAAGGCTACCTTGGGTTTGCCAGTGATGACAGGGCAGTTATACTCGTTCCTCATCCGCTGGGCGTATATCTCCAAGTGAAGCTCACCCATCCCAGAGACGATGGTCTGAAATTAATAACAACAAGAATTAAAATGAACATTGTATGATGAAAGGGGGATGTAACCAGGATAAAGGAGGAGGAGTAGGGGAGGAGGAGGAGTAGGGGAGGATGGCGGAAGGAGGGGCAGTTATACTCATTCCTCATCCGCTGGGCGTATATCTCGAAGTGAAGCTCACCCATCCCAGAGACGATGGTCTAATATTGATAACAACAAGAATTAAAATGAGCATTGCATGATGAAGTTAACAAGGAGAAAGGAGGAGGAGTGGATAGGGGAGAAGGATGTGCTTGGTAGAAGGAAAAGAAGTTGTAAAAGAGGGTGGGAGGAGGGAAGAAGTAGAAGAGGGAAGGAGAAGGGGGGAGGAGAAGGCGAAGGACATGAGAAGAGCGGGGAAGGAGTAAGCGAATGATGGAAGGAGAAAGAAAGTAAAGGAGAAGGGATGAAGGAGGAAGAAGAGGAGGAGGTAAGGGGGAGGGAAGGAGAAGGAAGAATAGAGGAGGAGGGGAGGAGAGGATGGAAGGAGGAGTAGGAGGAGGAAGAGATGGGGAGGAGGGGAGAAGGGGAGCTGGGAGAAGGGGAGGAGGGGAGAAGGGGAGGGTAGAGGATGACAAGAGGAAGTGGAAAGTAGAGAAGAGGATGGGCCTTTGTCTTTCAATACAAAGGTTGTCAGTTCGATTCCAAACCATGCCCCATGTGTCCTTCAACAAGACACTTTATCCATGCTTGCTGCTCTCAACCCAGGTGTATTAAATGTATCTTGGCAGTAATTTCTTCCTTGAAAAGCTTGAGTGCCCCATCATGGCAGCTCAGCTTAACCCTAAAAAGACTGGGGGGGGGGGGCTGATTTAGCCCCCCCTCCTCTATTTTCGCGATTACTTCGCAACGCTTAAATATTTTACGGTGCCACTTCACAACTTTTTTCCTTTGAGTCTTTCGCAACTTTTGATACCAAATTTGCGACAACCGGGTGTACCGTTCTAAAGTTACGTGACCTTTTGTAAGTGAGCGTCGGCCCGAAAATCGCTAAATTTTGTGATTTGTGTACAAATCCTATGGAAATCTTCATTATTTTTCATTCTAATCACTGCAATCATTTAATTTTGGGCTAAAAATGGTTGAATAATGGTCAATAATTATTTCCATTGAAAAAACAATACAAAACATAAGTTGAAAAAACAAAGAAATACATAGGAAATGCAATTTTGCATAATTAATTAGCTCTAATTAGCATATTATAATTAGAACAAAAAATTTAACTATGCAATATTGTATGGCTCATGGACATCTATCACCATGCCAAATTTGGAGTTGATTGGAGTTTCGATTGCCGAGAAAACTATAAAAAATACAAAAAAATACAATTTTCGCATAATTAATTAGCTCTAATTAGCATATTCTAATTAAATTTTTTTTTTAACTCCGCAATATTGTAGACCTTATGGACATCTATCACGATGCCAAATTTGGAGTCGATCAGAGTTTCGGTTGCCGAGATCTTAGGGGGGGGGGGCCCTTTTAGCCCCCCCAGTTTTTTTAAGGTTCAAAATAGCCCAGTCTTTTTAGGGTTAAGCCAAGGTAATAATGCCCAAAGCACTTTGAGACTGACTTATATGTGATGAATCGCTTAATTTTTTTTAAAATGGGCTTTTACATGCTAGAGCAAGTTTTTCCTACCTCTTTACTTTCATCATCAAAGTAGACGGTGAAGGTTGGATCTTCCCTGGTGAACCGGTTGATGGCCTTGGAAAAGTTGTCCAAGTCAGTCTGTAAGCATTAGGCAGAAAAGATAAGAAATCAAATGTGGTCAAAGTGATCAATTTACTTCGAAATCATTATTTCAGACTTCAATTTCATACCAATGACCCTGCCAGGAAAGAGAGCAGGCTTTCCAAAGAAGTCTACAAAAATTGGCAGGTTTTTAGACAAGGCGATAGCCGTAATGTGTCTCGCCCAATTGCGCGCATTCATGCCAATCAAATTTGGTTACAAACAGATGCAGGGTTGGAAAGTTATCAACCATTATAGAGTCTTGCAGGTAAACTTTCAAATTTGACCTCATTTGACCTTTGACCTACATATGTGACCTTTGACCCCAGAATATCATGGAGGCCAATATAGGTCATCTACCAATCGAGTTTGGTTACAAACAGATGCAGGGTTGGAAAGTTATTAACCCTAATAGACACTTCCCCCAAAACTTTCACATTTGACCTCATTTGACCATTGACCTACTTATGTGACCTTTGACCCCAGCATATCATGGAGGCCAATGTAGGGCATCTACCAATCAAGTTTGGTTACAAACAGATGCAGGGTTGGAAAGTTATTAACCCTAATAGACACTTCCCCCAAAACTTTCACATTTGACCTCATTTGACCATTGACCTACTTATGTGACCTTTGACCCCAGCCTATCATGGAGGCCAATGTAGGGCATCTACCAATCAAGTTTGGTTACAAACAGATACAGGGTTGGAAAGTTATTCAAATTTTTGTAAGCGTCACGGACAGTCAGACGGACCGACGAACGACAGACGGATGCAATTTGGATCCCTTAGTCTCCCTCCACCTATGGTGGGGCCAGGATTTGCTATAAAAGAATCCTTCCAGCCAACTTAGTTAAAATAGCGAACCTTGCCAGGGGTTTGCTAGAAAACAAAATCTTTCCAGCCAACACAGGGTTAGCTAAAATAACGAACCTTGCCAGCCAAGTCAAGGTTTGCTAAAAACAAACCATACCAGCCAGGGTTCACTAAAAAGAAACCTTGCCAGCCAGGGTTTGCTAAAAGAAATAATCATACAATTTTGGCTGGCAAGGTTCATTCAATGTCTTATATTTATTGAACTCATAACATTTATAGAAATCATACTAAGACATTCATGCAATGACATGCATTATTTCTTGCATTACACATTATTTTACTCATTTAAATTGAGACAAATAACATAAGTTCTTACCTTCTTTTCTGGCTTGATGGCAAGAGAAATGACAGGATCTGGTACATGCATTGGTTCCTGGCAAAGAAAAATTAAATCCTTGTTCTTTAAATATGCTGTCCTTCAATTCAATTCAATTCAATTCAATTCAATTCAATATTTTGTTGGTCCAACTCAATTGAAAATTATTTCAGGTTCACAGTATCACAATTCATTAATCAGTGAAATTAATTTGTTTAAACATCTAAATATCAACATAATGTAACAAAAACATTTACAGAACTTTCCATATAGAATACTGTCACAAAGTCACAAAGACACAAGTCATAGGCATGGACGCTTAAGGCATGTCAGGCATGTTAATGTATATGATGTACATACAACACTTGACATGTAACATGAATGCACATTTTAAACCATTTAAAACCAAGACATTGAACAAAAGAGAATATACCTTCAGAAAAAATGAGAAAAACACAGGCTTACCAACAGGGAACCATCACACCAACATAATAGATAGTTGTAAATGCTGTGATAAAGTTTACTATGAATAGCACACCGAAATGCATAATAGTAATAATAATAATGTTTTAGTTCCTATGACAATAGATATAGTCTGTGTCTGCAGACCCATGAATGGTGTATAGCAGTAGTTATGATTATAAAGTTTGGATAAAATATTTTAAGAAATGCATATTTCCATGGTTGTTGGTGGAATGGATTACAACAATGTTGTAAATGTTATATTTGTGGATGGTTCCTTTTATTTTAATAGGGGAATGACAAGCTAATTACTCACCATAGAGATCTTGGTCTTGGCCACGTTAGTAAAGGTGTCCCCACTGGCGCAGTCGACCCCAAACAAGGCACATATATCCCCAGCGTACACCTCAGAGACATCCTGAAATTAATTATAATGAGAGTTATTTATATCCTAGCTTTCAATCCTAGCAGGATCTTTGTCAGGCTAGGAATATTGGTCTTAGCCTCGTTAGTAAAGGTGTCCCCACTGGCGTAGTCGATCCCAAACAAGGCACATGTATCCCCATATTATATTGAATAATTATAACACCATTCATACACATTTTCAAGAAAAATTCCATGTCTTTCTGTGAACTTTACAGCAAGAATTCCATGACTTTTCCATGACATTTTATTGCATAGAGACGTGCTAAGCGCATAGAGACGTGCTTCTGCAATGTGATATGCGCTATATAAGAACTGTTTATTATTATTATTATTATTTTACCAAGGTAAACAAGGTTCTTTGACTTCTTTCAAATCGGTGCAGTACGTGTGAATCATCATCATCATCATCACCACCATCACCATCATCATCATAATCATAACTGTTGTCACCTTTGTCAGCATTAACCTCGTCACCATCATCATCATTAATGTTGTTGTATTCATTCTCATCATCATCACTGTCAGCAGCATTGTTATCACCATCATCACTATCATTGTTGTCACCACATTATTGTCAGCATTGTCATTATCATCAACAACAAAAATAACCACCATGAACGTAATTGCCAACATGATTGTTACCTCCATCTTGTCGGAATGCATTCTGACCAGCCTGGACACCTTGACCTTCTTTCCCGTCCTGGTGTTGTAGATGTTCTGACCCTTCTGCAGACACCCCTGGTACACACGCATGTAGGTCAGCTGTCCAAACCTGCCCGCCTGAAAGCACAACACAACATTAACTCCTTGAGTGTCAAGCTCGCATTTTGGCGAGTTACAATACACACAAATGCCATAGAGCATTAAAATCCCTGGCACGTTAAGAGTTAACAGATATTAATAAGAATTCATATTTTGTCATGCTTATATTTGAGTTTAATGTATGTCTCCCCTTAAAGGGATCTAGTAAATTTGTTGACATGTGCAAAAAGTGATGAATGGTTGATGCAATGTATATTGTTGTTATCTCATATGTCCACAGGGTATTGTTTGAAAATTTCAAGTCAAATGGACATTGTATGGCCAAGTAATGAGCGAAAATGCACAGTGATATTCAGTAACTCACTGCACTCACTTTGTACACGGAAGAAAAACTCGCCCAGAGTTTTTCTTATCTGAATACTTCAATCATACATATCTTTGTAACGAAAGGGAAATTTGAAAAACCGAAACCTGTCCCATGATTTTATTGTTAATACGAATACAACAAGGTATAAGGGAACCGCTAGAATTAAAATATTATTTTGAGGATTTGGACAATGTTACTAAGTCCCTTTAATGGCTATTGTTCACAATAGCACATTCTATATAATACGGCAAAATTGTTTGAGTTATCAAGGGTGTGGGTAATCACTTGAAAGGGAAAGTTTGTAATACACTGATGATCAACTATAAATATGTGCTGTTTAACCCCTTGCTTACGGGAACCGAATGGATTGTGTACAAAGTCTATGGAGATTTCAGAATCTCGAAGGGAACAAGTTAACTGTGTGTTGTACAGCACCTTCTGCAAACACCCTTGGTACACAAGTATAATAGTAAAACCAAGTTTAAATAAAATGTGTACATTTAAAAGGTAATTTTAGACCCAAAACTGTTGTAACTAAAATATTCTCTCTCTTCAAGAAGTTTGCCCACAGGCAGGTTTATACTAGACCTAAACTACAGTGCCTAGTCAAACATGATCCCACATGTTTGTTTGTAGACTGCATTGCACATGGCTTTCAAATGTTCTTTCTTTTGTTAAAGTCTTTCTGGCCCAAGCTTTCTAATTTAAAATAACAAAAAAATACAACATTCTGTGGAAAGAAGAACAATTCCATTACCAGTATACAACGCAACGTTTACACAATGAATTGGTCATTACTAGTGCTGAGTTATTCTGTTTATTTTACTAAATGTTGTCTCTAAACGTTTTTAAACGTTCAAACATAAAAACAACAACAACAAAATCAATGTTTTAATTTGATTTTTATGTTCATTATTTTGTTTAATGTTTAAACGTTTTCATAAATGTTACAATTGTTAATGTTTAGTACACGTTTTGACTGAGCACTATTTATTACTGATAAATATGGACAATACCTCAAGCTTGAATGCCAGCGACACAAACTTCTCTGAGCTATCTCTGGCCGGACTCATTCTGACTCTCTCATCATTTCTGAGGGGAAGAATAATACAAATTTATTGAGATAGGTGTAAGCAATTAAGAGAGAAAGAGGAAGAGAAGTTAATGAACATGGGAAAGATGGAATAATGTTTTAATTTCTTCAAGACATAACTGACCAGACTCATTTTGATTCTCTTATCATTTCTGAGGGGAAGGATAAAAGAAATGATTGAGAAAGGGGGCAGAGATGGATAAGGTGTAAGCAATTACGAGAGGTAGAGGAAGAGAATTTAATGAACATGGGAGAGATGGAATATTGTTCTGATTTCTTCAAGACAAAACAAGCATATATGAGTTTAAATTAGCCCTATTTTGTACAATGTGCCTACATTTTTTGCTACACAATACAGCTTCCAATTGCACATTAGACATAACGGGTTATCCTCAAATTAACACAATTATTGTTACTGCATGTATGTTTAAAAAACATTTTTAAATTTTTATTTTATGGCATGCAAGCTTGAAACATAACCCCTGAAAAAAAATCAGTCAATAATTTTGTCCCCTGTTGACCATCATACTCACTCATTAAAGGCAAAGTTATCCACTTCAGTAGGGTTCGGGAGGTAGTCGATTACAGCATTCAATAGATGCTATAAGAAACATATATGGAAATAAACAAGCATTTCAATTACTAATAGTCACAATCATTCAATTACAAAAGTTTACAGTCACTCAAATTAAAATACTGCTTAAGTATTGCTATGACAGAATAGAAATATAAGATAATAAGAATAAAGTTATCCATTTCAGTTAGGTTCGGGAGGTAGTTAATGGCAGCATCCAATAGGGGTCACAAGAAACGTATGAAAATAAACAAACAGATATATTTTTAATGTAGCCAAATCCCCCCAAAACACAAAAATCTTTCCTTTTTTCCTACATAGGTATACGTTACATAACTTGGTGCATTTTTGTATTTTATATAATTGACATATTAACTGTCATAATTACAAGTCTGGGGGTGTTTCACAAAGATCTTTAGTTCAAATTAAATTCAAGTTGGACTTAAAACTATGGAAAGTCATTAGTAATATTATGGCAAATAGCCAATGATTTTTTGTAACACTACATAAGATCTTTCTGAAAAAGTATCCATATTTTGTATTTTCTAGATTTCATGTTCTCTGAGTAAAATTTCTTAAAGATCTCAAATAGTTGCATTCTTGTTTTGATAAAACATAAATGTTAAACTTTGAAATTTTAAATTTAAGTTCAACTTAAATTCTTTGTGAAATGCCCCCTGAAGAGTCACCACACTGACCTGTACGCCTTTGTTCTTGAGTGCAGTGCCCATCATGACGGGGGTGAAGGCCCTCTTTAATACACTGCGCCTAATGGCATCCTGTCACATAACACAAGACAATGCTAGAAATTAACTTGTTATCCTTGTGGCCCAGTCAGACAAGAAAACAATCTCAATTTTCTCATTTGAGTTGCCCCAAACCTGAATCTGGTGGGCGCTTACCAAGAAAAAACATGAACAATTCTGTTACATTTAGTGGCCCATTCAGGCAAGTCAACTTTAACATTATGAAACTTTGGTGGTCCCTGGTCAGTGGGTCTATGCCAATTTCTAGCATTGCAAAAGATAATAGGAGATAATAGTTATTCCAAAATCAGAAAATATCCTACATACATACATAGTAGACCAGCTAAAAATCAGAAATCGAAGGATAGTCACAGGAAGCAATAGCTTTTCACCTTCTTGAAATGGGATGGAAATGTTATTTCATTTGTATTTACACAAATGTAACATGAAAATAAAACTTGAATGTCCAAAGTAAGCAAGAGCTCAAGCCGGTCTGGAGGAGCTTGAACAAATGCAAGCAATTGCTTATTATGATAAGTAAAAGCAATTGCTTGTTTGGTATGGAATTGCTTGTGAGAAATATGCAATTGTTGTGCTTGCAAGCAAAAGCTTTTGCTTGTAAACAATTGCTTGTTTGTATGCATACCGATTCAAGCAAAAGGCTAGCACAAGGAATTGCTATTTTTTGCAATTGGCCAATTGTCCCTTTTTACTGCAGGAAGATAAGTATGCTATTAAAACCTTACGCTCGTATGCTTTTATTATGGAATTGAATAACTCTGAATTACGCTCTTTGTATGCTTTTATTACGGAACTGAATAAAAAGCAATTTGACGCAAAGCACCATAATGTTATTACAAATTCACCTATTTGCCATTCTCCATCATCATCATCATCAACATCATTATCGTCATTATCATCATCAACATCATCGTCGTCATCATCGTCATTAGCATAGTTATGACGGCTAGTTGATATTAAATGACTGCTATTCTATACTTGAATCCTACCAATATTTATATGGCTGCTGCAAGCATTTAAACACTTACAATAAACAGAACATAAATATTTGAATGGTTAAAATGACATAACGGTTATTTTGTGGCAACACTGTGACATTTTATCCACGTTTGCTTGGACTTGCCCATAAATAAATGAAATGAGGATGAATGCATGAATGCATGAATAATAATAACAATAATAATAGAGCGCAAATTGCAATAAAGCCTCTGAGCGCTATTATTATGATCCCGGTCAATGGATACACACTGCGATCGTTCCTGTGCACAAAGTGCACATTTTCCACTCCCTAGGGAGTATTCCAGCCAGCCGCTTGTAAGGCACACACAGTGCTAAGGAATGTAGACAACTGACCTTTATCTGCTGTTCACTAGGCTCCACCTCTTCCAAGAACATTTCTCCCAGCGCATCATCAACATTTGACAATGCCTCTGAATTGTTAAAAAGCAAAAGTAAATGGTATAAAGTTTATAAACATTTGGCACTCTTAATAAGTTCATTCCACATGTGATAAGGCCTCTGAATTTTTGAAAATAACAATGTTCACTTATAAAAAGACAGAAGAGTATACAAATGTGTCGCTATAGTAAGTTCATTCAATATAATACAGCCTCTGAATTGATATGAGAAAGTAAAGGACATTAAATGTGTCACTCTCATAAGTTCATCAACATTTAATGGGGTGGAAGATGGCAACCTTCTCGTGGTCCACCCTGTTTGGAAACCTTCCTTACTAATGCCATCAACCAGACATAGTCATACGAAACAAACAAAATCAACATTTAATAAGGCCTCTGAAAAAAAAATCATGAAAGAGCCCCCATGCAGGCAAGTTTAAAAGTAGCCCCTGAAAAATGAATTGTAATCGCTTTCCCCAGTGCGTGCATGTGAGCGTGCGTATGTGTGTGTGTGTCAGGCCTGGTGTGTGTGCGTCTGCGTGTGTGTGCGTCTGCGTGTGCATGTGCGAGTGGGCGTGGCTGTGTGTGTTTGTAAACACCATCAAATCGGGGACATACATGTGACAAAACACCATCTAATCGCGGACACACCCCAACTGCGGATGTCCGCGGTTAGAATTACAATGAGAAAGCACTGCTTGTCCACGTTTAGAATGTAACTAATTGAACTGCTGCCCGTTCTGAAGCTCATCCCCGATTCGAATGTAAATGTGAAATTTTTGTGTGTATCGGAGTGTGTGGTTTACATCGTGCGTGTGTCGTGATCGGCAAGAAAACTACTATACCGCCCTCATGTGATATTACCTGGATACCCCCCTCCCCCTGGCCTAGATGTGCATTAGCTGTATGAGGAACCCCCCTATCCTTTGTTTTTCGCGAGTCCCCATTTTCCAGGTAAAGAGTCAAGAGTCCCCGTTTGCCGGTGCTTACAAGTATGTGTGCGTGTGCTGTGCGTGTGCATGTATGTGAGAGCATGCGTGTGTGTGAGTGCATGCGTGTGTGTATGTTCCATTACTTACCGATGAGTTTCTGCCTGTATTCCTCAACCTCGGCCTTCATGTCTTCAGGCACTTCCCCTACACGGATCTCTTCACTGGAAGATAAAGGAAACACACAGTCAAGTTATTTAAAGGGATCTAGTAACTTTGTTGACATGCGCAAAACATGATGAATGGTTGATGAAATGTGTATGTTTGTGATCTAATATGTCCTCCGAGTAATGTGTAAAAATGTCAAGCTAAATGGATGTTAAATGGCCGAATAATGAGCAAAAATGCAAAGTGATTTTCACAAACATATTGCACTAATTTTGTACAGTTATTTTTTCCAATGGATAATTAAACATCTGAACACTACAATCGTACATATCTTTTTAACGGGATAATGTAATTCTTTACATATAAATCTCATTCTCATCTAGTAACAAGCGAGACATTTTCCAAGCAGATCAAGCTAACTAGCACAATACATTTTTCTTTTGATTCACATATTTTTTTCGGGCAAGTACATTTTCTGTTCCGGCAAGTAAAATTTTATAATTTTTGTATGAATCTTTCCCTAATTGGCAAGTAGACAAAAAGTTAGTGTGGAGGCTTGTCTTACCCATAATCCCCTTCGTTGTACAGCGCCCTCCTGTGGATGAGGTCAACGACCCCCTTGGTATGAGCCTCCAGCCCGATGGGTAGTTGGAGGAACGCTGCGTTGTGGTTCAGCTTGGAGTGCAGTTGGCCAAGGACCCGGCGAGGATTAGCTTTTGCTCTGGATGGAGAAATATTAATAATAATAGATAATGACACGATACAAATATCAATCAAAATGAAAAATTACATGATGAAATGAAAAATAACATGATGGAAGTATGAACAAGACTTGCAGTAAACTGGAATTATGAATACAGTGCAAAGGAATCAAATTTATTCTGCAGCGATTACTTCTACTAGCTAAAATGTAATTAAGAAGCTTCTGATTGGGTTTAGAGTTTAGGATTAGATGTGGTCAAGTTTTGAGTTTGGTAAATGGAAGTCGTAGGCTTCATTATGTTCATTTTTTTTTACCAAATAATACATGGAACAAATGGGTGCAGACCAAGCAATCATAAACTGGAGGGTGTTCCATAAAGAGCTGCTAAAGATGCGTTTAAAAGCAGGTCAGAAAATGAGCGCATTTGAGCCAATCAGATCTGTGCAATTAGGCACATTTTCTCACTTGCGTTTAATCACAACTCTTTTGCAACAACCCCCAGTTTATGGTTGCTTCGACTGCACCCATTTGGTCTAACATATGAAGCCTAAGACTTCCAATTACCAAACTCACAATTTCATGCAACCCCCCCCCCCCCCCCCCCCCCCCCCCTGGATGACCATAAGGGTAATATGGGAATGACCGTACCTGTCTAGTTTGTTAATGAAGGCAATACAGGGAACAGAGTATCTCTTCATCTGTCTGTTGACCGTCAGTGTCTGACTCTGCACCCCACCCACACTGCAGAGAACCAGCACCGCCCCGTCCAGTACTCTCAGCGCACGCTCAACTTCAACTGTGAAATCAACATGACCTACGCAGTTTGGGAAGAGAACAATAAGAACAACAAAAATAAGAATTTTGATTTAACAATCAAGTGTGCAGGCTCGCATTGTTTCCTAGGCGACTTGGTGATAGTAATGTAAAGCACTTATAGATGATATTGTATCATATTAGAGGCTATATAAATCAAAACTTGTTATTATCATTAAATGATATCACACTAACAAAAAATCATACTTCCTAATTTTTTTTTTTTTTTTGATATGCGAATTAATGTAATTTAACAATTTGCTCTAATGGGAAACTCATGTACTATTTAAAAATATTGTTCATATTTCCAGGAAGTCTATTTGAGGTTAAATTTGTAACCACATTTCTACACTACCAGTAGAATAAGAAATATACTGCTAATTTAGCTCCTTGCTGGTGGCCCCAAACCTTAATTTGGTGGCCCCTCCAAAAAGTAAATTTCTGTTATATTTGAGGCTCATTCAGGCCAGTTTAGCATCAATGACATTTGGTGGCCTGTAGCTAATTTTGAGAGGCCCCGGGCAAGTAGGCATGAGCTAATTTTGAGAATTTACTATGGTTTTACAATGATGCCACAAACCTGGTGTGTCAATGATGTTGATATTGTGGTCTTTCCACTGGATGTAGGTGGCAGCAGACTGGATGGTGATCCCTCGTTGTCTCTCCAATTCCATGGAGTCCATCGTGGCACCCACATTATCCTTTCCTTTGACCTAATCATTAATCAAATTAAATAGATACATTCATTGAAGACAGCTTTTTCTGATTGACGTGCATACATAGAACATGCTCATCTTCATCCTATTTCTCAATCATCATTATTATCATCAGCAGCAGCATCATCACCACCACCATCAGCAGCAGCAGCAGCAGCAGCATAAGCAGTAGCATCATCACCAATATCCTCAAAATCGTCAACATCACAATCATCTCCAGCTGCAGCAGCATCACAATCATCCTCCTTATCATCATCATCATCATCATCATCATCATCATCATCATCATCATCATCATCATCATCATCATCACCATCATCATTATCAACATCATCACCACCCTCATCTTCTTCAACATTATCTTCATCTTCATTACAGCCCTAAGCAACATCAATCTCAGTATCATCTCATGAACAAACCTCATGCATTTCTTTGATCCTGCCTGTGTAGAACAGCAGTCTCTCTGTCAAGGTGGTCTTTCCAGAATCAATGTGAGCAGAAATACCAATGTTTCTGATTTTTCGCACATCCTTCAAAGCAAAAGAAAGATTAAGGCAATATATTTAACAATTCATCTACACAAAATTCTGATAATGAAGATGCAATTATGTGAAATTGAGCTTTGAATTAATATGCAATATGCCTCCACCCAACAAAAATGTAAATTTGTCAGCTACAATGTAACTACTTTTGAATTTTTACAATTATTTATGATTAACATGTGAAAAGTTGTATCTGATATGTGGTAGAATGTGGTGCAAAGTGACACATCCCCAACAAGTGTACATTTCACAATTTGTATCATATCACTCTATTACTAACATACCAGCGAAAAAATTAATATTTTTATTTCGGGGGCTCCATTTTCGGGGGCTACAAATTTCCGAGCTCTTTTTCGAATTTCAGGGGCTACTAATAAGCTATAATGCTGTAAGTGATCATTTTATAAGCATTTGATCACAATCAAAACAGAAAAATCCCGAAAATCAAAAAAAAAACAAACAAACAAACATTTTTTTTTTTTTTTTTTCCGGGGGCGAAATTTTTTTTTCGTGGGCGAATTTGGGCATTTCGGGGGCGAATTCGCCCGCCGCCCCCGTGTATTTTTTTCGCTGTAACATACTAAGTAATAGGGTTATTGGGCATCAATTTGTAATACTTTTTCCTATTGTACTACAAACACCTGAAAAAGAAACTTGATTATAATAAACAAAAAGAATAAGTACCCTCAAATCCGTAATTTATCTAAGTTCATCAATTTTTATCATTCTATAAAAAAGTAATAATCCACTTTATACTCCACAGGAAAAGAATTGCAAACACATTGAATGCTTTAAAAAATATATTTTAAATTATACTTTGTGATTTTATGATTTTATTTTTGTATCACAATTTTCCCCCAACCATGCTATTAGATCATTAAATGACAGTAAATTTGACCATTTAAATTTAAATATGCACAATTTCCTTGCAAACATGTTAACTCACATCTTCTGAGACTAGTGTTGAATAGCAAGATGACGTCGCAGGAAAGACCTGTAAATCATTACAAAATCACAGAAATTAAAGTTAATTTCAATATCAAATAATAATGAGGGATACTTAATTATTAAGTCTACAAAATTCAAGGACAAGCAACTTGGCATAATTCATTAGCAACCTGCCTGCTTGCAAGTATTATACACTTATCAATTGTATGACGCACCTCATGACCCCCGAGAATAGTGCGTCATTTACCACAACATTTTTGAAGCAGGTACCGTCAAGGCAACCCTTTTGTTCGTCATTGTCAGTCAGTTTACCCGTCATGGTTCGTCAAAATCAAGAGATGGTGCGTCACAAAAGTGTCCGTATGTACCATCATTGTAGTTGAATGGTCCGTCAAAATTTGGACACAGGGGTGCGTCATGGTATACAGAAATCCGACTCACATAGGACCAATTCCCGGGGGTCATGAGGTGCGTCATACAATTGATAAGTGTATTGCTTACTAGTTTTGTACATGAATATATAATACCCGATATCTCATTCTCATTTGAGGTGCTTGTTTTATTTTGGTTTGCTTGTACAAGTTGTTAATAAGTTGTATTCATGATTTAAATGAATAGGTCAAATACAAATATTCTGACATAATCTTTTATCATTCATAGCTACACAACATTTCAGAAGACAGCAGCTAATTTGTTTGATGTAATATGGCAATTAATTACAAATGACATACAATGAAGCATAATTATTATTTGATTTTGACATCAATGTCATCGCATTAACAATAACACGATTCAGTTTTCAAATTCAATTATTATCAAATGCAAATTTAAGTCTTCCAACTTTCAGTTTCAACTTCAAGTTCAGTTAGTTTTATTTTAGTTTTACTGTTAATTTTAGTTTTGGGCAGTGTTTGTATCATGTTTCCTCTAATTCACATCCTCGTATTGCATACATAAAACTTCCAGTGGACTTCCACTTAATGCTGTAACCGATCATCGGATCGGCATGCCGATCCCGATCCAGTCATGGTTGATCGGATCATTTTTGCCGATTTCCGATCATGCAGAAAAAATCGGGAAAAAAATCGGATCGGAAAAAAAAAAAAAAAAAAAAAAATTGTTTTTTTTTCTTTGAAAAATGATCCCCAAAAAACATATTTTGGGAATATAAATTAATACCAAAGCAACATATTATATCCATATGAATAAGCCCAAGCTAATCTTGTATGGTTATGCTTTCATTTAAAACTGATTACCTCTCCTTTCACAAAATTTCGCGCCGATTCTGAGCTTGGACCCATGTGATTATGAAAGGTTACGCCAAATTGATCACATGGGACTAAGCTCAGAATCGGCGTTATTAATTTTGTAAAGGAAGAGGTAATCAGTTTGAAATGAAAGCATACCCGTATAAGATTACCTTGGGCTTATTAATATGGATATATGTTGCTTTGGTATTAATTTATATTCCCAAAATATGTTTTTAGGGATGATTTTCCAAAGAAATTTTTTTTTTTTTTTTTTTTTTTACCGATCCGATCCGATTACCGTATTTGCCGGTGTATAAACCGCACCTGTGTATTAACCGCACCCCCCCCTTTTGCAAGTTCTTCTGTATGAAAAAAGTGCGGTTAATACGCTATAAACCGCACCGTGTATTAACCGCACCCCCCTTTTTGCAAGTTCTTCTGTATGGAAAAAGGTGCGGTTAATACACCAGCAAATACGGTACTGCGATCCGATTTTCATCGATCAAATTTTGCCGATCCGATCAAACGATCCGATCATCAAGGTCAGTTACAGTACTACTTCCACTGACTGAAGTCTTCAATATTTTCAATTTATATCCCTTCTATGAATATTCATGAGTATTCTAGAAACGTGATTGGTCAATTGGGGCTCTCACAATAAAGATTATTTCCACTATAAATCTGAAATCGGGGAATATTTTCCACTATCTTTGCCGATAGCAGAAATAGCAAGCATATCATATTGCCCGTAGAGATGCGTGTAATAACAGCTTCTCTGCGAGGGGAGGTCTTGTTTTAGCTTGCGAAAGATGCTCGACGAGATTTCCCAAAGAGTAATTTAAAACGAAATACAGAATATTTTCACCCGTGAATATCAACAAGTTCCACAAAATATTCTAGAGATGGGCAATTCCACCATAACGGAATTACATTCAGAGACGTTTTTTGCTCATTATTTCATTCCCTGCGCAATATTCTCATGACTTAAGTAAATTTTGATACTTATATAAGTTGCACGGGTAACCAGGCTACAACATGATAGGGAAATGGTTTTATATCTTCCATGTGTTGTTGCACACTAGACCAATATGTGTGACCGTAACGGAATTACCGGAGAATGGAGTTTTTTTTTTGCTACAAGTTTGCGTTGAGTATCTCTGAAATATAAGACACTTTCAAACTGATTTTAGGTATTTTTTCTATCTTGATAATGTCAACTTCATTTTGGAACAAGTGCGTGCATAAACAACACAATGATAAGTTCACAAATTCACTTTTTTGAAAAAAGACCACTGTAACGGAATTACACAAATTTGTAACGGAATTACATCTCTGAAAGTTACAAGGAAAACTCAATTATTTTGCACTCAACTTTTCTTACATGCTAATGCAAATATCAAGGCTATCTAGCACTTGAATATAAACCATAATTTGACATATCTGTAAAGCAATTTTTGAACTTGTTATGTGTAAAATAAATGAATATATGGCAAAAATACAAATAAGAATGAAATTTGAAACAAATATTGCTAAACTCCAGCTTTATTTCGGTTTATTTTCAGCTTCATATTAGTAGGCAAGAAATTTAAAAGGATTGCATCAATTAAATGAAAGACAAATCCTAGAAACTATGTCCACTAAAGTGTGTAACGGAATTACACAACTTGAGCAGTGGGATCAACTTTTCCACAAATCGGTACATGAACAACAACAAATTCACATTTTAGCTTCAATACTTTTCAAAAATCAATAATTTGACAATAATAACCATATTTGAAGTAAAAAATAGCAACATTTTTTAATTTTTCCTTTACTTCAAGAAAAATGGATCAATTGTGAAAAAACTCAAAGTAAAAAAAAAAAAAAAGTACCTACATTATGTGACATGCTAAAGAACTGCACATCATTAATATCAAGAAACATTTAAACAATTTAAAATCACAAACAGGTCAAATAATTCAACTTTCAATGCTATAAAGCCTCGTAAACTTCCTGAATATTGGAAATCTGTGTGAATGGAAATGCATTGTGAATGGGCAATTCCACTGTTACAGAATGACATATAAGTGATTTTTAGCTCTGTTTTCTAAATAATATTTAAAATTCCTTTCACTTCCACAGTTTTTACAACTTTAATAACTGGCAGGGGTACTAGAGGTACAAATCTATAACACTGTAGCGTCAGGAGACCAAAATACAATCATAACGGAAAGGGGTCTTTTATTCAACACTAACTTTGTAATGATTTTCTGCAAAAGCTACCACAAAAAATTCTTCATTGGTAATAAAAACTTATCATTTAAGTTACAAACTTGAATTTGGTACATCTTTTTTCCAGAAATGATCTATTTTAACCTCTGAAAATACCTTAATACAAACGAATGTCACTGTAACGGAATTACGCCTGTGAAATCCACCCATGAATCCACCCATGAAAATGCAATTTCTTGGTTACATTTTTCTGCGTACAGTCAATAGTAAAGAATTTGTATGCATTGTTAATTTGTATATGCATTGTTAAACAATGTATGCATTGTTAAAGGGACTTAGTAACATTGTCCAAATCCTCAAAATAAAATTGTAATTCTAGCGGTTCCTTTATACCTTGTTGTATTCGTATTAACAATAAAATCATGGGACAGCTTTCGGTTTTTCAAATTTCCCTTTCATTACAAAGATATATATGATTGAAGTATTTAGATAAGAAAATCTCCGGGCGAGATTTTCATCCCTGTACAAAGTGAATGCAGTGAGTTGGTGAATATCACCCAATATCACTTTGCATTTTCGCTCATTACTTGGCCATACATTGTCCATTTGACCTGAAATTTTCACACAATACCCTGAGGACATATGAGATAACAACAGTATACATTGCATCAACCATTCATCAGTTTTTGCACATCTCAACAAAGTTACTAGATCCCTTTAAACAATGTATGCATTGTTAAACTCTTACATAAGGACCAGAACAAATCCTGAATTTATGTGTGTGCGTAACAGAATTACAAACAAATCGAGATTTGTTATATAAACTCTTGTTATATTCTAAAATTATTCTTTTAAAATTCATCCTAAAGTGATCTTAATTTACTCTCAAATCAATTTAGAATGCGTTTTCATTCATTTCATGAAATACATGTTCGGATATAAACATGTATGATCCAAATACAAAAAGTTGGCATATATAAAATATAAAAATCAAATTGCAAAAAATGAAAGACACCTTTAGGAATTCCCATTTGAAAATGCAAATACTTTGTACATCTTCTTTGATCTGCATACAGAAGCACACTGAAAATTCAATGAATTCTGACTTTATGATAATGAATAAAACATATCTTAGCCTGTATTATGTATAGTTTTGAATATCTTGAAGCCTATTCTGTATTTATGTTTGATTTTATATGCTTCAGTTTAATACAAATTTACATAATTAATGGTGAGTTATGAGCCCTTAACTGATCAATGATATTCAAATCTACATACAAAATTATTAATATTAAATCTCCTTGAGAGTTGAAGGTATGATTTATATCTTAAAATACATCAATGTAAATTAATGTGAGAAAATAAATGTAGAACCAGTGTCATACTAATTACTGGATATTTTTACATTTTTGTTATTGTTTTCGTTTTTCCCTTTCTAAAGTACAAACATGAATCTGCTGCTTCTTCATAATTTCAGTCAAGTGGGTCTTGCTGGAAACTAATTTAATGATAGAACATTATCATCTCTATTATGTTCATGGATAAATTAGAGAAATTATCTATCGTGTATCAATTTAGTTAAATCACCATTGATGCAATATGAAGCATGTGATGTAATGAGTCACATAAAGTAACATTGTACAGTACATGTATGTATAATGACTTATTGTCTACATAGCTACAGTTCATGCTATTTAAAGGGTATTTCTACATTCAGAACAAGGAAATATGTTATTTTCAGCAATATCATTTAATACCTTACAAACCATGTGCATGTAATTCCGTTACGTAACGGAATTACTAATACTGTTACGCCATTTTTGGAAAAAGTAGTGACATTATTTCAGAAAATTATGTTGGAAGTTCTTAGGACTATGGTGAAGGAAGAGAATTCACAATGACATTACTAAAGAACAAGTAATAAGATATTGAGAAAAACTTGAAACGTTTTATCGTAACGGAATTACGATCAAATGTGCATAGATTTAAAAAATTTCTCAAAAAAATATGCAATGAAGTTACTGCCCATGCTTTACAATTTGTGATTGTTACAACATCGTATGGAAAATATGAGAAAATGAGCAGAAACAGTCATTGAATTAAAAGATTCACTTTATTTTCACAAAATGAAGCTGATTTATGAATAAAAGGTCAAAAATTTCTGTTCAATTCAAGCAGAAATATTTGAAAAACCAATCAAGCTATATACAAACGGTTTTCAGTTTCCTAAAATTCAAGTTTTCCTCTATTGATAACAGTTTGATTTAGGGAAGATTGCTCAACTTTGAGATGTGGTGTTTTTGCCTTCTCTCATACGGAATTGCCCAGATGCATTTCATGTATAACATGGCGGTTTTCGAAGTAAACAATTTCGAAAATGGTGCACATTTTGCATCCTTGTCCTTCCATGGTCGTGACAGTAATTCATTTCATTTAATTTCATTTCATGTAAGGTATGTTGTACGTATACGCACGTGTGACGTACGTGTATGTAAAGCGGGTTAATTATTCACTTTGGTGCGCGCGTTTTGCATTTGTGTGCGCATTAGTTGTTAATGCGCGTAACCATGAATGGAAACATAGCGCAATACGCGCTCTGTGCCAGGACTATTGCGCTAAGGGGGCCAGTGTCACAAACAGAACATAGTGCAGTGATGGTTCTATGATCAATGGTTTGTTTTTCCTTTATAATACTTAAGTTTAATTGAAATCATTTATTTGTGCGATGATTATAATCATGTGAAGGATATTTAGCAAACAGAAGGGATATAAAACAAATATACCAAGCTTTTTTTACTAGTTCAAAAGTATAGTGAAATTATATATCTTCGGAGGGACTGGCATAGTTACTATTTTTGTCCTCGGGGCTTCGCCCCTCGGAAAAAATAGTTCTATGCCAGTCCTTCCTCAGATATATAATTCCACTATACTTTCTCACAGCTTGGTATATTTGTATAATATAAGTCGATCATGCCGATTGTATGACTGAACTAAGTAATAAGTATGACCACTCCATGTAAAAAGTGGGTGATCAAGTACTATAAGTAAGACTTCCAGATGCGTATAAATTGTGCATTTTGGCTTGTTCATACAAAATTATGTTCTTAAAATCAGATACGATGTGCGATACCAGTCTATAATCGCCGCGTATTTTCTACACGCGAGGCGGTTTTCCAATTCGCTGGCTCCCATGCACGCACATCGCAATGTATATACAAAGCATCAGC